>MU129051.1:75496-111467 GCA_014904985.1 Hydnum rufescens UP504 | reverse complement strand
AAGAGAGAGAGTTGGTTTTTGGAAAAAACCCCCAAAAAATTGACAAAAAAGGTGGTTGCCTTTTTTGGGATGGTTGGGGATCTTCATGATAAGAAAGTAGTCATGCAAGTCCTGGGACGGGGTGACCTTGAAGAGCTTTTGTTTTGGTGCCATGAATGAGAGATGCAACAATGGTGGTTAGAACCTCTAGAGAAAGTGACACTGTCCAATGCGAGTTCATTTGAGCTTGTTGTGAAGTCCAAGAGCGAGCTGAAGCTCACACTCAACCTTCAACACAAAGCCTCGATAATTTTGAGGAACTGGGAATACAGGTAGCAGAGCAAGCTCATGCACCTGTAGTCACCATATCTTGAGGAGCCTGGAAACCTCTATGCAAAATGAAAGTTTGTGGTGAAGTTCCTTGAGTCAGATTTGGTGCTGGCACTTTTGGAAAATTGTGAAACAAAATACTATTCCTTACCAGGTTATTGCTGTGAAGTGAATAATTGGAGAAATTAGTCATCTTCCTCTGCTCTGATGGGGCTGAAACTTGGTAGGTACATAGAAAATAACTATATCTACATATTTGAAAAATTATGAAGGATTCTATCCAAAAATGAGGGAGAAATGAGGGATCCATGTTGAGGTCCCATTTTGCTTCAGCAAATTCCTTCACCTAGTTATATTGTACTTGTGTCAAGCAGATCTATTGCTGTGGCTTCATGGCTGGTCTACACTCTGCCACAAGTGGGGGGTCCTGAGTACATGGCCAGTCTAATTTCGTTCACACATCATAAAACCATTCCTCACATGACAGCAGATGTCAACAAGAATTGATGGCACTGTGAGGGAAACAGCAATAACCTGGTGGCAGCAATGGACCTGGTAAGGAATAGTATGTGAAAAGGTCATATTAAAAGATGGCACCTCTAGCTGTTCTTCAGCCCTATCAGCAGGCTGGTCAGACAGTCTTAGGGGCCTTAAAAGGTATGTCATTTTGATATCTGTATAGTGCCTGATAGGCTTGTATTATGTTTGATATCAAAAAGTGATCAAAAGAGTATTTGATAGCAAAGAGTTGGGTTTGAGCTCAATTTGAGATCAATTTGAGATCAACTTTGGAACTTGTAGAATTCTGCAATGCTGTACTGTGGTGCAGATGAGACATTTTATTATGCAAAGCATTTACATGGTTAAAGGAAATATTATTCTGAATCCAAATCTAGTTCTACAATTGCTTGGTCCACTGCAGCTATCAAACCAGCTCCTCCAGCTCACCACCCTCTGAGTCATCATCTGAACTTGCATCAAAATCATCAAGATTCCATCTACTTTGAGAATTATGGTCCAGGCATGGTGGGGTTGTAGTGGCAACTAAATATTCTTGTTCGAATTGCACTTGGACATTAGACCGAACACCATAATGTTGATGTAGCACCAAAGGCATTCGAACCGAGTCCCAACTGAGCACCAGGAGCAATGGGCACTTGGACTATGTCCTTTTTCCAAGCTGTCATCCAGTCATACAGTTGGTGTGCCCGCAGAAGCCCAAAATACGAGACATCTTCATCCTTGGATCCCATGAAGAGGTCCATTGCAGCTGAATACTCTTCATGGAACCACATCTGAAGGTTGGCATGCTCACCCTTGCACCTCTCAAGCTCCTGCTGGCAGCTGGCCACCTCCTGTGAGATCCAGATACCTTCTTTGACTGAGGGATCTGCCAACCAAGGGGGCACAACTCCATCCAGGAAATCTGCAATATTGCCTCGAGAATCTTCCCATATATCTTGATCCACATCCAGCTTGTACAGGCCATCCATTGTGAGCATCGGCAGAATGTATGCATCTCTCCGAATACCTCCCCTTCCCCTAAGTGCAACCAGTTCCTTTAGCCTTGCATTGTATTTCTTTACAGTAGCATCAATCCCACCGGATCAGTTTTTCACAGCTTTCTCGACATGGGCCTTTGTCTTCTGGTCCAAGATGCGACTCAAGTTTGCATGGTCCAATGTGGCAAGCTCAAACTTCCTAGCCCTCAGCTTCTTCAGAAGTTGCTCATGAAGTGCATGGAGGTTGAGCTGAATATTGACCCATTTATCCTTCTTGAGCCTATTTAACTCAGATGCAGACACACAGTTGGTTAGCTGCAGCTCATCGGTCTTCTTGTTGATTGTGGTCTCCAATCACCGGATGGCCTCCTTCAGCAGCCTGACTTTTTCCTGCCACTCCACCTGCACTTCATTGCTTGCAGTCATGTCATCTTGGACCAAATCATTCCCCTCAGCAATCAAATCCTTGAGATTCCCTCACTGAGCCTCAAGGGTTGCCGTCAGAGATATGATCCGTTCCACAGCTTGGGCACCTTTTGTCTGAGACTGGCATGAAACAGGTTGGCTGTGATATTCTCATTGGGCTTTGAACTGCTCCATTAAGTAACTGGGAGAGCAGTCACCAAGCTTCATCTCTGCCTCTTCTAGGTGGTGCTGCAACCAATCAATTCAACCTTGGAGCCACTTTCCCATTCCCATGTGCTTCCCTTCATCAATGTGCTCCACCTGGAGGTCAAGAATGAAAAGATGCTGGTGATAGCCTGTCACCTGCAGCCCAGGGATAAGCCTGTGAAGCTCACTCCAAAGCCGCTCACACCCTTCACCATCTGAGAGTCCCCAGAGCTCTGATTTGCAAGGATGATACCAGAGCTGGCATGCCCATTGATGACCATACGCATGGAAAATTGAAACCCCCCACTCCAAGCGAGGCAGCCATTCCAGCATGAATCTCCACTTTTTCAGAGTCTGGTCCATCTGACAGCCAATGTCATACAGGGCCCCAACTCTCCAGTGACTCGGTACATGTTTCAGGATGGTGTCCAACAGCACAAAGACATAGAACTGCTTCTCTCCTGCAGTCCACATGCTTGCAACAGCAAGTGGTATGTCATGACAGCACAGTAGAGCTATTACCCCAGTATCTTCAAAATACTGGGTTGATGCCTTCACATGATCTTCATCTGCAGCAATAAATGACTGCCAACATGCATCATAGGTCGAGTTCAGTGCATGGAGGCCTGGTTCCACTGTATCATCCTCCGGGTGATCTGCATAATAATCAGTGCCCTCGTTGGCTGTGCATTTCGGTCCCATGCATGCTGGCCTTGCAGGATGAGTCTCCAGGATTTTCCTTTCCCAGGACTTCAAATAGTCCCTCAACAACACAATTGTCTTGGGTGAAGTGACTGGGGGATTGCATGCCCCTGTCTCTCCCTCATGACCATGTCATCAGTCTTCATTGCGGATCCACTTAAGTTGGAAATTTGCATCAATGCAAACTATGAGCTGGACTCTATAAGTTTCATTGCAGTTAGAATGACTATTATCCCGGCTTGTCACAGATATTAGCCTACTCATGGCATACTACATGTGTCTGTATGATTTCCTCCAAAACAAAGTGGGCATCACGACCTCAAGTATTCACTGGGGCAGGTATGGTCAGCAGGAATGAAATTTGGGCAGATGTCAGGAGGCATATTGGTAGACACACAGGTGAGAACAGTGGCAGGAGCATTAACTGAAGCATTTGTAGGAGTTGAGTTTGCAAAGAGCTTTGGATCACTCTGAACATTGAGATATCCCCACTCATGTACTGGCGTTCTCTCGTCCAACTCTGAGATCAACCCTCTCTTATCATCCTGCACAATTTGAGTAATCTCTGCCCTGACCAACCAAACAAGCACCTGATAGTGCGCAAGTGCATTCACAAAGCATCGCCGAAATGAATCTCCTGTTGCAAACTCATACCCACGAGCTTTGAGGTACTCGACCAGAGTCACAGCCCATGCTCTTTCATTGGGTGCCATATGAAGAAATAGGGAGGCCACAAATTCAAGCATGTCGAGACTGACTGCCAATGTGGGGAAAAGAGGTGCACATGGGAAGAAACCATGCTCGACAAGCTGGATGGCAGCCAGACAGCATACACAGACCATCAGCACAACCTCTTCCAGTCACTCCATGGAAACGCAGAGAACCCGAAGGGGTCGAGGTGCCCCACATCTACATACTGCAGGACTATGGGGCTCTTCTGCTGAGAGGTCTGAGAAGTGCCCCCAAGTGACCTTCATGTAGGGACGGATAAGGCTGGGTGTTAATTTGATAGTATCCGAATTGAGCTTAAGGTGATGAGACAATCCCAGTGGGGGTTCCGGACCGGGCTTACAGTCGTGGCTGTCACCAGTTAGAATACAAGTCGTTCCATGAGTTGGGTCGACAAAGGGCTCAAGAGTGGGGCTGAGTCAGGGAACCGTATCCTTGGGGTAAACCATAATGTAGCTTACGAGTCTGAGTAGTAATATGCCACTCAGTGCAGAGACCGTAGTGTACTGTTTCAGTACACTGCAGACGGCAGCCTGAATGAGGAGAAAAAAGATACATTTCGGGTCTTTCCGTGGCTAGCTATGCGAGTCGATTATGTAAATGTAGACAAATCTAGCTATAAATGGGGCAGCACCAAACTCCAGTGGAGAAGCTTTCCACTGGGTTGGTTTGAGAAGGAGAAAAGAGAAGAAAGAGTCAAGTAGGAACAAGAGGTACATTGTATGTACATAAGTAGAATGGTAGTAAGGCTGGGTGCCTGCCGGACTCATACACCACTAACACTGGGTAACACCTCTCTGTTCCATCTATCTGCTTGAGCAAGTTTACAAAGTGCATGCCAAGATCATTTGTCCTTCATTACTTGTATTTTACTCTGGCTCGTTTCAGCTGCATATTGCACATCCACATGATCCCAGCTGAAGTACTCGGAATGTGTAAGGGGAGGATCAGGAGAGAATCGAGGCAAGACCAATGCTTCAAGGGAGGGCAAAGGCGAATCGGCAATGTCTCAGGCAGACACAGGTACAGAAGGGGCCATCATGTGCCTAGGCCTTTTGGACGGAGGGGGCTCATGCTCACTACCTCAACTTGAAGGTAATTTTTGTTTTTGCTGCATTCGTTTCTCCCTCCTCTTCTTGGCAGCCATGACTGCAGCCAACATTATGTGAAAGCAGAGCAAGAAACTCAGAAATGGTATTGATGAGGCCATACAATAGGAATGAATGATAGGGAAGGTGGCACATGGGTGAGAAAAAACTTGACAATGGATGGATGGCCAATTCATGCAAAAGACTGCACTGCATGACTGGCAAGAATAATGGCGACTGCAGGTGAAACTGCAGTGTGACACTACCCAATGCTTTGAGATGGTGACAAAGTAACTTGTGAGGGAGAAAAACTTGAAAAAAGAGCTGGTTTGCACAAGAGATGGCACAGATAATGGCAACTGCAGACGAAACTGTGGTGTGACACTACCTGATGCTTTGAGGGAGGGTGACAAGATGATGTATGTGTGAGATAACAGTCGAAAAAAAGAGCTGGTTTGCTCAAGAGATGGCATGGATAGTGGCAACTGCAGACAAAACCGCGGTGTGACACTACCCAATGTGTTGGGAGAGGGTAATGAGATGATGTATGGGTGAGATAAAAAAGAGCTGGTACACGCAAGAGGTGGCATGGATAGTGGCAACTGCAGATGAAACTGCAGTGTGACACTACCCGATGCTTTGAGAGAGGGTGACAAGATGATGTATGGGCAAGATAACAGTTGAAAAAAAGAGCTGGTTCACTCAAGAGATGGCATGGATAGTGGCGACTGCAGACAAAGCCATGGTGTGACACTACCCAATGCGTTGGGAGAGGGTGATGAGATGATGTGTGGGTGAGATAAAAAAGAGCTGGTTGGTTCATGCAAGAGGTGGCATGGATAGTGGCGACTGCAGATGGAACTGCAGTGTGACACTACCCAATGCTTTGAGAGAGGGTGATGAGATGATGTATGGGAGAGATAACAGTTGAAAAAGAGCTGGTTTGTTCAAGAGATGGCATGGATAGTGGTGACTGCAGACAAAACCGTGGTGTGACACTACCCAATGCATTGAGAGAGGGTGATGAGATGAATCATGGGTGAGATAAAAAAGAGCTGATTCACACAAGAGGCGGCATGGATAGTGGCAACTGTGGACAAAACTGTGGTGTGACACTACCTGGTGCCTTGAGAGAGGGCAATGAGGTGATGTGTGAGTGAGATAATGCTCAGAAAAAAGAACTGGTTTGTTAATAAATAGCATGGACAGTGGCGACTGCAGTTGAAACTGCAGTGTGACACTGCCCAGTTGCCTTGAGAGAGCGATGTCACATTGACATTACTATTCATGACAAATCCATATGCTACATTTTTGCATGGGAATGAGTGGAACGATAGAACCAGGACATCAGGCAGGTGGGGAAGTGGTGAAGGTGGGAAAAGAAAGGCCATTAAAAGAAAGGGGGTACAGTAAAATGGGGTGGAAAGAAACTGGCCACAAATTTAAAAAGGGCTGAGCTCAAGGAATAAAATACTGTCGGGGTAGATGATGTGTGCAGACGCCATCAATCATGCCCTTCACATTTGCATCACCACCCCATCAGACCAAACCACAACCAGGGCTTCTTCTGAAACTTCAGAAACCTCAATTGCATTGCTGCAGAAGCTGAATCAGTCAAGCTAGATTCAGCTCTTGAAGCCACATTGGTGGCAGGTGATTCCCCCTCCTTCCATACACGCTTCGCAGTGGAGTCCCCTTCTTCTGACTCAATTGCCTTCCACTTCGAGTTCAATGTCTCAATCAGGCAAACATGGGGCGGCTCCTTTCCTGTCATCCACAAGCTCCATTTGGAGAATGCCACCAGATCACTTGCCAAAGGTGAAGGCCTTTGATACACCCCAGAGTGCAGCCATACTATATCTTGACAAAGGCACTCTCAGTCCTCAGGGTCTCTGGCAATGGCCACCAAGGACTTGGTAGAGTTGCCCCTCCTCGTCATTGTCAAAAACTGCTTGATTTGATTGTCCTTGAGGTGTTCAAACCCCCACAATCAAAGTTGTTTTTCTGAATTAGGCACACATTCAGACACCATGATTGGTATGTCAGGTTTGCCTTTGAGAACAGTTGAATACGGATGTACACCAACAAATGATGTTTTCGCATGTTCAATGGAATCAGAAGACACCTCAAGAACAAGGGCTGATAACTGGATGGGTTTTCAAGAATGAGAATTGAAACCAAAAGAGAGTGTAGTATAGGATGTACTGAAAACTGGCCCCAAATCGATACCAGTTGGACCTCAGCTATTATGCACCATCCTACCAGCATACCTAATCCCTTCAAAAACAGCTTCTCTTTGTGGTCAATCCAATGGTTGGGTCGAAATCCACTGTCCATAAGGGGGACACCCATGCAAACGAAGAGATTGGATAACTCGACCATCACAAGAAACAAGGAGCTAATGCAAAGCAGTGAATTTCGCACTGAGCCTGGGCTCATGGTAGATTCTCAGACTTCGAGGAGTGTATGGTAGAGTGTAGACATCAAGGGCGAAGTCAAGCCTCAAAAGAATTTTGAATCCAAACCAATCCAAAATGGAAACCAGACTGAGCTAAGTAATGTACATGCCATACACGCCGTGCAGACAATTTTGGAATTCAATACATCCATCCCACTCAAATTCCACTGAAGAAAAAGAAGTGAAAGCCATAGCAGAATCCAAGCCCACCCACATAGGAACCAGAACCCCTGTCTCTGACTCTCTGCTGACTGTAAAGAAAGAGGCAGAATTATGGGTCAAGATCCTCTCTTCAAGACACACATTACTGAATATTCAAGTTCCTTTTTTATTAAAAAAAAAGATAACAAGAACAAAATCAGAATCGGTTGCTATATACTGGACTTGTGACTTCCAAAATCATAGTAGAGTGCAAAAAACAACAGGTGAACACTTCACCATTTTCCACTGACTTGCTCATGACTGTTAATGTCTTGGGGTTCGCTGTTGCCTCAGACCTATGGTCAGACCCTAGCATGGAACAGCAGATGAAGCCACAAAACTGGAGAATGATCGATCGATGACAAAAGGCAAAGTCGGGGGATAACTGCAAGTATGGGAGGGGAAATACAGGTGAATGCTTGCTCCATGGTCTCTGAATGGTGGGGCAACCAGGTTGGGGTGTGTTTCTTCAGCATCCAATTCCCATAGGGGGACAGGTGAGAGGTCCTGGACATTGAATGAAGAGTTCAAGAGGCAGTTGGGTATATGTTCGTACCGAGTAGTTGTAGAAAGCCTGGATGGCTACAGGGTCCTGTGGAGGCTTGAATGCTACAGGGCAGATTTAAGAATCATGTATGCTCGAATATGTTCATGAGCACCTACAAGAAGTTGGTATCCACCCCTGCTTGCTTTGTTGAATGATATCCAATGCCTCTTTCCAAAGAGCATAATACCTGCGCATGACCTCCCTGCCAGCATCCTCCTCCCAGTCAGCAATGTGCACTTGTGGTTCATGAGCTTGCGAGAACTCGAAGTGTGCAGAAGGGATAGTGCAAACCCATGGGTCTAATGCTCTAACTAATGGGTCAGCAGGTCCCACTCATGAGTGGGATGCCCCAGCTCATGAGTTTTATTGTCAATACCCTGCCCTGACCATGCCCAAATCATGATTTGGCACTGTCCCCTCATGAGTCAATGTAGTCCCCACTCATGAGTCTGTGATGGGTCAAGGGACCCTTTGGGTCCTCTCCTGTGCAGTAAAAGCTGACCCAAAGGGTGTCTAATCTGTATGCCTGGGCTGCATGCATCTGCAGCAGATCAAGAGGACATCAATAATCTCATTAATGGTGATAATGATGATGATGATGATGATCTGGATGAGGAGGTTGTGTCCTCCATGATGACAGGGGGTTGCTTCACCTGGGAACAAGTGCTAGAGGTCAAGGGTCTCACCAATGACCTGATGGCGGGTCTTAGGCATTGCACGAAGGCCTGGGAATGTCCTCTTGATGCCGTGATGCGGATTGTGAATTTGGTCATTGCCACTAAGGAGCGGTGGGCTGGTGGCAATGCATGGAATGCATACCAGAATGCATTTCCTGAAGATCCTGAGAAGGCAACTCATAAGTAATATGTTATCTCTCTTCACTCCAGACATCTTTCTAACATTCATGGCCTTTCCAGGACCATGTCATGAATATGTGGCAGAGGTGATCAAGCCGATGTATCTTGCCCTCATTTCCGAACATGGGGGGTTGCAATCCATGGCATGGAAATGAAAGGCAAAGGAGCTGGTAGCAGAGCACACAAAATGCAAAGTCATGACTGCCCAGAAGATCTCATTGAATGCAGCTGAGTTAGGGAGCCAGATGAAGAGCCTGAACAAGAGATGGTCCAACAATGTTAAATGGGGTGCCAAGCTCAATATGCACATTATGTACATCATCATATCTGGGAATCCCGACATTGCTGCATCCAAACATAACACAATGGTGTGTGGGACAAGTGCCATGCAAAAGTGGTGTAAAGTGGAATTACCAGTCCAAACATTGCTTCTACCAAAAATTCATTTGTACATCATTGCCACAGAGAGGCTAATGGGAATACAGCCAACACAAGCCCCAAAGCAGATGCCCCCTGACATGCATGCCAAGCAGACCATGTGTACAGCTGAGCTCACACAGCTTTTTGAGGAATGTAGCGGAGCAACTGTTGTATTGAAGTTTCCTTGGGGCACGATCCCTGCATTCCTTATATGACATCACCTATGGATCAAAAACTGGCCTGCAACCCAAGAGTTTCCTGATATGCTTGGATTTACTGTCTCTTCTGTACAAATGGAGCACTGGACCAACCTGTGGAACCAACTGTTCACTGCAGATGATAACAAATGTCTCACTGTGAAATGGCTTGAACCACCAGAAGATCAGGCTCTACAGCCAACAATGACGCTTGTCCATAATAGTGATGACTTGATGTTACATGTCACAGATTGGGAGGGCAAGGTTGCTAAGAAGAAACCATCAGCTAAAGATGGGTGTGTTCCATCTGAGCAAGGTGGAACTTCAGGGGATCCAAATCCAGATGATGGGGCTGATGGGACTACTAGGCCAAACCCCAAGAGGAGGAGGAAAAATGAGGTTGCAGATGGGAGTGGAACTAGAAGGGGGGCAAAGAGGAAGAAGGTGATCTCAAATCTGATCATAGAAGATGAAGATGAGGGCCCTCAGGCCACATCCACTCACTCAATAGGCCCAGCATTGTCATCTACCTCTACTCCACCATCCCCATTGCCCGTGTTTGGAGTTGGCACTATGGGCCCCCCAATGGCTGATGTTGACGTGACCTCAGTGGTGTCATCTACATATCATTCAACCTTCAAATTTATGCCTATGGACATAAATGACTTTCCAACATCCAATGTTGATGTTGATTTCTTGCAGTTCCCAGGCCTGGATATTTTTGAGAATCAGGATCTACTGGGCACTCCTGCTGGGCTCTTATGAGCATGTTGCTCTCATCCAGTCCACCCTTAATTTCCTTTTTGTTTAATTTTGTTCCATAGATTTTGTTTGGTAGATTTTGTTAAGTACATGATTAGAGCAACCTTAATAAATAATCATTTTTAACTATGGCCTTATAATCCACACTATAATTTAGAGATAAGGTATTGCTCTATGTAATATTGATTTTGGACAAATCACTAAGGTCAAATTTGATGATTGTCAATTGACATCAAAGAAAATTAGCCCTCGTTAGGCCAGCGAAATGACCTCAAATGGTACACCTTTTGAGGTCAGCCCAAGTGGCTGACCAAGGTGGGATGATGAGCAAACACAGCGTTTGAAGGCCTATGCCCAGGTAGTGCAGAAGATCACCAGGGGATTGCTAGGAGATAGGGATTTGTCAGATCAAGTGTTGGCGAAGTCACGAGCACTGGAGATTCCTCCCGAACCTGACAAACCTGAGGAACTGTGGGGCCCTAAGATGTCAGAGCCCACAGACCCAACTACATATGACTCCAAGAGACTGGAGGAGCTCATCGACATAGCTCCAGATGCTCCCCCAGATATAAAGGCGAAGACCTTGAAATTGATCAGGAAGCATATCCAGGCATTCAGGTTTGATGATCACCTGGGAACCCTTGAAACAATCACCAGGATCTGTACAAAAGAGGAAGCTCACCCAGTTTCCATGCCCATGGGGCTTCACCAGCAAAGAGGCAGGTGATCGATGAGCAGATGGACAAGTGGATTTGCCAGGAGGTGGTAGAACCTTCGAAAAGTCCCTGGGCCGCCCCTGTAGTTATAGCATACTGGAATGGGAAGCTGCGGTTCTGTGTAGACTACAGGAAGCTCAATGCCATGACCATACCCAA
This sequence comes from Hydnum rufescens UP504, assembly GCA_014904985.1. Taxonomy (NCBI): domain Eukaryota; kingdom Fungi; phylum Basidiomycota; class Agaricomycetes; order Cantharellales; family Hydnaceae; genus Hydnum; species Hydnum rufescens. The sequence goes on along the minus strand of MU129051.1, from coordinate 100,208 downwards.
CAAGTTCCCAATTCCCTGGCAAATGGAGATCCTGCAGGCCCTGTCAGGATCACAGGTTTTGTCTGCCCTTGATGTGCTAGCAGGATTCCACCAGATGATGATGGAAGAAGAGGATAAAGAGAAAACGGCCTTTCATTTGCACCGAGGGCTCTGGCAGTTCAAACGAATGCCCTTTGGCCTTAGGAATGGTCCCTTGATTTTCCAGAGAATGATGCAATCTATCCTTGCCCCCTTTCTTTGGATATTCTCACTGGTGTACATAGACAACATAGTGGTGTATTCAAAATCATACGAGGAGCATCTAGAGCACCTAGATCTAGTCCTACAAGCCTGCGCAGAAGCCAAATTGACCCTAGCCCCAAGAAGTGTCACTTCATGTACACCTCTATCCTCTTATTGGGGCAGAAAGTCTCCTGACTTGGGCTGTCAACCCACAAGGAAAAGATTAAAGCTGTTACAGGCCTAGCTCATCCCCATAATAAAGCAACACTGCAAACATTTTTGGGGATGGCTGTGTATTTCTCACACTTTATACTGTATTACTCGGAGTGAGCAGCACTGCTATTTGAGCTACTAAGGAAGGGTATAAACTGGACCAGGGGAGCCAAGCAAGAACAAGCCTTTGAAGATGTCAAGGAAGGACTAGTCTCAGCCCCCGTACTCAGCCATTCAATTCCAGCTAGGCCATACCATGTATATTCCAACACATCAGACATAGTGATAGGGGCTAGCTTACAGCAAATACAGCCGATAGCAGTAAGGGATCTAAAAGGCATGAAAATATAAGATAGGAGTCATCCATACTCATCCAGTATCATGTGACTTAACTTCCTAATTTTCCCTCTCGCTACTCCTCTTTAACACCACAATTTTTGGGGATTGTAACACCATAGAACATGAGAGTATATGAGTATCTACAAATCTATGGTTTCAAATTTCTGATTGGTTGAGAATTGCAGGAGAAGGGAGTTCTTGGATGAGGAAAAGTATAATTGTGAAAGTTGCTTAGAATCTGATTCTAAGGAAGGCATCTTTCAGCTTGAAAAATTTCAGCACATTGGGGGTGGCTATTTTAGGCATCCGGCAAACTCTGTAATACAGTTTGAATTTGGTATGCACAGCTTGCCATTGGCAAAATCTGTCCCTATTGCTAATGCCATGTAGGAAGAGAGCCAACCTGCTCACATTGCAAATTTTGGGGAGCATGCCCAAAAGAAGGTAAGTGCTATTGATCACAATCTTATGAGTCCAGTATTGCTACATTGGAATCAGTTCTGCTCATCTCTATATGCAGGTGAGCTCTATCATCATCTGTCTAATTCAGTTCTTTCTTATTATTATGATTATTATTCTCTAGGTTTGTAAACCACCCTATGGTTTATGGATGCATATTGCAAGGGTCTTAATGGCTCACAAGCACTGTGGGCTAATAAGAAGTACTGTGGGCATTGCATACTCCCCAAGTCTCTTATGGCTGATTTGGAAGTTGCCTAGGATCCTAGGATAGTAGTAATAGCATGAATACAAAAATTATACTGTCCCCACCTGTATGGGAGAATTTTCAGCACACAGTCCTAACCCTAACCTATTATATAATCACCACGTGATACTGGATGAGTATGGATGACTCCTATCTTATGACAAGATCCTCACAGCTTACACAAAGGGCAAACCAGTCCCAAAGATAGCTCGTCAAGCCTCAAAAAATATCAACGATGTGCCTGACTCTGACACTTGGGCTGAAAAAGTGGAAGATATGATCATGCATGTCGAATGAGTCATCGCCTACTGGAGCAGATCCCTGAAGTCTGCCAAACAAAATTATTCAGCAATGGAAAGAGAAGCCCTAGGGGTTAAGGAAGTCCTAGTGTGCTTCCAACCCTTCATTGAAGGTGAAAGGAACATCATGATCACGGATCATGCAGCACTACAGTGGGCCCAGATGTATGAAAATGCCAACAGGCATCTCACGGCATGGGGGGCAGTATTCACAGCATATCCAGGCCTGGACATAGTGCATAGAGTGGGCATTGTCCATTCAAACATCGATCCCCTCTCAAGGCTGTGACAGAGTCCACCACACCAGTCGCCTGTGGAAGACAAATCCCCCTCCTTACCAAGTCACCTTTCAATGCAACTGATATTCGCTTGGGAGGACGTAGTAGAAAGGAAGCCCACCAAGCAAGCAGCATTCCTATCCACTCAAGCTCAGAGCAGGGCACAGGGTCCTCAGGAGGCCAAGAGGGCCTCCACTAGGATGATAGAGGAAATAGAGCTGGCAGTGCAATGAAGAGCCAGGACAGCAAATCCCCCAAGCCAGGAGTATGCGCCATGGATACTAAACATCGAAATCAGCCCCCAAAGGATAGAAGCTTTCATCCAGGGATACCAAACAGACCCTAGCTTCCGGCAGCCTTGGAACGAAGCAGCAGAAGATGAAGCAGAGCTCCTGGCAGCTCAGAGATTCTACAAGTCCAAAGAAGGACTCTTGATCTTTCAAGATGTGGATTGGGTGGCATGATTATGTGTGCCAAGGACAGAAGTATACTCAAAGAATTGCACAAGTCCACTGCTAGCTGTAGTGCTGATATATCAAACATGGTATGGTACCATGTCTAATTAATATATCAAGCCTGGTAGTGACCATAGGTAACTTGCCATGGCTGATATATCAGGAGCCCATGCACAAGGTTTCAAAAATCAAACCCAGAATTATGCACTTCACAGGGTTTGAACCCACAATGTGCCAATACATGAGGAACTCCAGGTGCTCAAACCAACTAGGTTAACTCATCTTGTACACTATTTGGGTCTTGAACTCCTCTATATACTTGAAGAATTTCTATCAGCAGCCATATCCCTGCAGATATCATTGGTAATACATGGGGTTACTGCATCAGTCACCAACTGATGTGGGATCAAATGCATCCATATATGGATATATTTGGATGGGGGTATTGAGATAGGTCCCAGCATGTCCCTAAATGGGTCAGCAGGTGATATGGGCTGGCTTATGGGATAATCACTGTACATGGAGGCTTCATTATTATTATTATTATTATTTATTATTGCTACTACATATGGCCTGGGGGGGGCCTCGGGTGGGTATTCATACAGGTCCACGAGCCCAGGCTTGTACAGGTCTTCATGCTCATGCAGGTTTCAGGCTTCATTCTTGTGGCCCTTGCATGGGTCTTCAGTGGCTGTGCATTCGTATTTTTGAGGGCCTCTTCATGTTCTTGCCGGGCGGGTTTTTGTGTGGGGACAGTCTAGAATAATGAATAGTGGGTTAGTAAAAAAAAGACCAGAGGCAGCACCAAAAGAGCAGCTTCTGCTGCTCTTTTGGCACTGGTATATGTACTATAATTGAACACTTACAAGATATTACCACACACCCACCACAACGGGTGTGTGGTGTGATGCTGTCTTTCATCCAACATTGCGCACATTGCAGGCATTTGGGGGTGGGGCCCTTGCGCATGTCTTTGGCGGCTGTGCATTCATATTTCAGTTTGAGGGCCTCTCTGTGTTCTCATCAGATGGGTTTTCATGTGGGGAGAGTCTAGAATAATGAATAGTGTGTCAGTAAAAAAAAAAGCCAGAGGCAGCGCCAAAAGAGCAGCTTCTGCTGCTCTTTTGGCACTGTTGTACACACTGTAATTAAAAACTTACTGTGTACTACCACACCTGCCACAGTGGGTGTGGTACCATGCTTTGCCCATTGTCACATCGGTTGCAGCCTTTGGTGGCTATGCATCCATATCTCGTGTGGGGGTTTTCGTGCTGTTGTCGGGCTGGCCTTCATGCAGGGGGGTGATCTACAATGACCAATAATATGTTAGTGAATAAAAAAACAGAAGCAGGCCAGAAGAGCAGCAACTGCTGCTCTTCTGGCATGGTTGCACATGTTATAATGAGAAACTTACAAGGTCACCCACCGCAGTGGGTGTGGTATGAGATTTTGTCAATCATTGTGTTTGGGGGCCAGGTACTCAGGGCTTGGGCAGCTGCGCATCGAGTTTCATGCTGGGGGCTCATCTGTGTCCTCATTGGGCAGGTTTTCGCATAGGGAAGGCACCTAGAATAACGAAGAATAATACATCAGTAAAAAAAAAAGAAAACAGAGGGGTGCCAAAAGAGCAGCTTTTGCTGCTCTTTTGGCACCAGTGGGATTAGATGTACCTGATACTACCACACACCCACCAAAGCAGGTGTGTGGCACCATATTCGATTGGTTGTCATGTGGGTTGCAGATACTTGAGGGTCAGGGTCTTGGGTGGCTGCACGGGTGCCCATATTTCGCTCTGGGTCTTGTTGGGTTTCACAGTGGAAGAAAGAATCTAGAATAATAAACATGTTAATAATAAAAAAAGAATCCAGGGAATGCCAAAAGAGCAGCTGGTGCTGCTCTTTTGGCATTGTAGTAATGGAAAACTCACCTACACACCCACTGCAGCAGGTGTGTGGTATTGTATTTAATTCATTGTGGTGGTCATCATGGGTGTTCAGGGGCTGGGCTTTCGGGTGCCTGCATATGTCCGTGTTTTGCCCTGGCCTTCATCTCTGCTGCCTTGGGTGGGGTTTCGAAGTGGAAAAAGGCACCTAGAGTAATGAATAGATTAGTAAAGAAAAAAAGGGATGCAGGTGGCACCAAAAGAGCTGCTGCTGCAACTCTTTTGGCACCATACTACCCCATAAAGAAAGACTTACTTAGTATACCACACACCTGCTCCAGCAGGTGTGTGGTATCGTATTTAATTGGTGGCTGCGGTGGGTGCAAGCATTCGGGGGCTGGGCTTCCGGGTGGCTGCATATGTCAGTATCTCACCTCGGACCTTGTCTGTGTTGGCTTCAAGGGGGTTTCATGCAGGGAGAAAGTACCTACATTAGTAAAAACAAAAAACACAAGCAGCACCAAAAGAGCAGCTAGTGCTGCTCTTTGGCACTGTACTACTCAAAAACTCACCTAATACCACCACACACCTGCTGCCACTGCAGCGGGTGTGTGGTTCCTGTTCTTGGTCATCCGTGTTGAGATCTGAAGACATCACTCAACACCAGCAATAGCCAATCTTGAAAAAGCGCCCAAGTACAGGCAATACATGCTTCATATAAATAGATAATTGATACCTATGCATAGAATAATACTAAATAATAAATATTTTTCTAATAAAATTGAGGAAAGGAGGGATAGTGAGTCATATTTCACCAAGACACTATATAGCAACAATGCAAAGCAGATTGGGGGACTTCCCTGCATCAGAATTGGCCCATATTTGAATATGTTGGTGGCATGTATGTGTAGCACATGGTTGATAAAAAACAATGGATGTCCGGGTGATTTTTCAATTTCTCACACTTTCAATTCCCTAAATAGGAAATTCAAGGTGCAACAAATTGAAAATTGGCCTGATCATCCAATTGGTTTCATCGCCCATGTAATATACATACATTCCACCAAAATACTCCAATTTGGGCCAATTATAATCATGGAAGTCACCCAATTCTGCCTTGCACATGGTGCCTTAGTGCAATTCAACTGACTATCACTCTTTTCCTCACTTGTATTAGAAAAATATTTAGTATTTAGTCTTTTTTATTTGTTTTCTATCTCGCTATCTATTATCTATCATATAGAGGTTTGTGCTGCCTGTAATTGGGTGCTCTTTCAGGCCTGGAAAGTGCCGGCATTGAGTGGTTTGTTTTGAGGCTTACCTAAGCTACATCATTCGTATATAGGACGTGACCAGGATCCCATGAAACTAGAACAGGACCACACCCCCACTACTGTGGGTGTGTAGCTATACAGGTGAGCTCCATCATACTAGATACAGCCATGCAAAAAGGGCAGTGAAAGCTGCCCTTTTTGCAGTCCTTTAACATTCTCACTAACATACAATACTACCCCATTCTAGGTTTAAGGCCCCCACCCCCGACCCAAACAACAATGATACAAAACCCATGATGGCCACCTGAAAATTAACGAGGGCTGAAATCCACACAAGACCATACATACACAGCCCCCAAACCCATGCGATGATGGGCAGAATACAGTACCACACACCTACTGTGGCAGGTGTGTGGTACTATCTGGTGAGTTTCTCCTCCCAACCTGTACAACAGCACCAAAAGAGCAGCACCAGCTGCTCTTTTGGTGCTACCTTTCTTTTATTTTTTTTTACTAACATGTTATTTATTATTGTAGGTCCCTCCTTGCGCAAAACCCCATCTGACAAGAACATGGGTGAGACCCAGGATGAACTATGGATGCGTGCAGCCACTCAAGACCCAATCAGAGCCTGCCCTCAACTGTATGCAATGACAGGTGAAATACAGTACCACACACCTGCCAGAGCGGGTGTGTGGTACCATCTAGTGAGTTTCTCCTTGCAGTGGCACCAAAAGAGCAGCACCAGCTGCTCTTTTGGTGCTGCTTCTCTTTGATTTTACTAACATAACGTATGAGTTGTTATTCTAGGTCCCCCCTGTGCCAAAATCTGCCTGACGAGAGTACAGATGAAGCCCCCCATGTAGTACCTACGTGTGCAGCTGCCGAAAATTCCGAGGATCCAGCCCTACGCAACGTTACCACACCTGTGGCAGTGGGTGTGGTAATCTCAGGTGAGTTGTCAATTAGTCTTGGTCCACCAGCACCAAAAGAGCAGCAAAGGCTGCTCTTTTGGTGCTGGCTCTTCTTTCTTTCTAACTAACATATCACTTATTACTCTAGATTATCTCTACCAGCACGGAAGGTCAGGGCATCCCACTTGAACAAAACCTGTACCTGTGTGATGAAACCCCATACCCATGCGATGAAACCCCATACCCATGCAACAAAACCCCATACCCACATGACAAAACTCTGTACCCACATGATGAAACCCCATACCCGCACGATCAAATCCTGTACCCACACAATCAACACCCACCCACATGATTGAAACCCATACCTCATGATACCTGGGCAAGGCATTATGGTTCATTCATAATAGGGTGAGTCAATATGTGGCCTCTTTTGAATGCAGCTAATGTAGTATTTTTGGGATTAAATATAAATATTGAATGTAAATAATGAATATTAGATAATATAATAAATAAATCCTAATATGGGAATTACCAATATAGTAATAATATTTAAATGGGCAGTGACAAGCAATGAAATGGCAATGCAGCCTATTTGGCTGGTACTGCAGTACTGATACATCCTGAGATATAGGCCCAGTAAGTTACCATTGTGGTAGTTAGCAGGTTTCATATATTAATTAACACTGGTATGATACCATGTTTGATATATCTATACTACAGCTAGGGCTGACAAGTCACCTTGGGAAACTGCACACGCAGGATCCTCCAGGCTCTTCCACAAGCTTGCCACATGGTTCTACTGGCCCAGGATGTGGACAGATGTGGTTGACTACACCAAAACATGCAACATCTGTCAGAAAATCAAATCTGACAAATGGGGACCAATGGGAAAGCTTCACCCCCATGCTATCCCACTACTTCTGTTTGAAGTCATGACCTTAGATCTCATCACGGGCCTCCCAAAGTTGGGAGGGTATGACACAGTACTGGTGATAGTGGACAAGCTTACCAAATTTGTCCAATACATCCCCACCACTTCAAGCTTGAAGCAAGATTGTAATATCACACTATCCAACTTCGAATATATGCGAGAGTCATCGTTGGACGAGACAGAGTCGACTTGCCTGTGAACTGAAAGGGAAAGGGAATCCTGCAGTTCTAAGCACTCACTTCAAATGGGGAGACTGCATGCGAGGCTAGGCACTAGCTCTGCCTCGAGCACGGGAGAAGCGAGGGAAAGGGATAAGGGAATGGGAGGATGAAGTGGCAGCTGTTGGCCAAGGGGCACAACAGCTGTCTAGAAGGTAGAGAGGGGGTGTTAGCGGATAGAGGCTAAGGGGACGAACTTACCGCATGAGTCGCGCTCGTATGCGACTCGTACCCCAAATCCTTCATATACAGTGGGCTCGTGGAGTGGCCATAGCTGTACCTGTTCGTATGTTAGTATCGTAGCTGCGTCACTAAGACGCAGGGCTAGACTGGTAGAGGGAAGGTCACAGTTTCACGCATCACGTAGAAGTCCGGGCAAAAGATAATCTTATTTATGGCTAGGCCCGCGGCTACAATCCTTGTGACTACACTATTACATCAGCAACTAGATTAGGAAGGAGGTTAAGGGCACTTCGCAGGAGCGTGTGCAATAGCATTTAATCACTATATTACAAAGATGGCTTCGCTAAGATGTTTGTCCAGCATGTCATCCTGAAGTACGGTCTCCCAAAACAGATGATCATGGATCAAGACACCAGATGGTCTTGATCCTTCTGGGCATCAGTTGCCAAACATCTGGAACTGGGTCTACTTCTGTCAATGTCACACCACCCACAGACAGATGGACAAACGGAGAAGGCCAACAACATGCTCAAAGTTGCATTATGAGCTTACACAGCTGGGAATTGCAGTTCTTGGGCCCAGTGGCTAAGAACACTTGTGATGGCCCACAACTTGATACCCCATTCTTCTACAGGCTACTCCCCCTTTTTCCTTTTGCATGGATACTCCCCAAAGACTGGGGCAACTGCGATGGACCCAGTGGGAAGGGGTGTCAGATGGATTGAGCTAGACAATGCAGCAGCATCCTCATTTGTAGGTGAGCTGGAAGCCCACTGTTTGCTAGCCCAGGACACCCTAGCAAGAGCTCAGGCCAGGCAGGCAAAAGCCTACAATTCACGAAGATGAGACAAAGAATTTGAGGAAGGGGACAAGGTTCTAGTGAACCCTCACTCTCTTGAGCTGGTCGACATACAAGGCACAGGGAGGAAGCTGGTGCAACGATGCATAGGTCCTTTCCAGATTTCGGAAAAGATAAACCCCATAGTCTACCATGTGAATATACCCCTGAATATAAGATGCATCCTATCATAAATATACAACATCTGGTAAAATACCATCACAATGAGCAAGACAATGAACGGGCTAAACTACCAGAGCTAAGGGAACTGGAAAAAGAGGAAGAATACAAGGTAGAGAAGATCATAGGGCATCACTACAATCGATCAAGGAGAAGGAGAGAGTACCTAGTGAGGTGGAAGGGGTATGGGCCTGAGCACGACACGTTCAAGCCCAAGACAGGTCTGCGGAATGCCTTCTCACACCTCAGGGAATACCACAAAACCCTGGAAGAATGTGGTGGCAAAAACGAGGACCCCACAAGGCCATAGTGGAGCCTCTCAACCTCAACCTCAACCTCAACCTCCTCGCAGCCCCATCCCATCTTTCTGGTAGTGCCTCATGCAGCAACCAGGAGCTCGCAAACATAGGGGTATCAGGCATGGACACCACTATGCGATGCCTGGGGGTAATACAGATCCCATGGACCTCCACTATGCCCAGTACAGGGATGAGGGGGACAACCCAGAATGCTGTCCAGCTGAATATCTCTCAACCCAACAGTGTGCCCACTTCTTCGTATACTGCCTCAACACTTTGAACCTTGCTGGGCCCTACCCCCATGTGCAAGGGTTGCCCCATTTGCAAGTGATCCCTATGGCTACCGCTGGGAGCACCTAGATGAGTGGGGATGACTAGGGAAATTCAAATGGACATATCGAACCCAGTTACTCCTGAATATTTACACCTTCCCACTGCATCGAGTGTTCATTCCCCTTGATGTCCCACAGTTTACTTTTGACCCATGTGTCCATCTTCTACAGTCGCAGGGCCTGAATCCCAACCTATGTTCCCTCTCCCTAAAATTCCTCCAGGAAGTTTGTGCAGCCAGAGAGACAATGCTACGATGCATAAGGCGCATAGACCAGGTGACAGCCTGCTTTCACATTATTTTGCCATCCAGTTATGATCAGGACTGGCACTTCAGGTCATCCTGGCAGTACCTGCTCCAACAAGGAACGACCCCCACCCCAGCATGGAAAGCAGTGCATGTTGCGCAGGAGCTCAGAAGGCGCGTACTTGACACTACAGGATTCATGACCCTTGCTTTCTGAGTTATTCTCTACCTGCTCTGCTTCAGGGAGCGATTCAGGCCCCCCATGCTTCAGAACTACCACCTGCCTCACAGGCCTAATCATCTCCAGCCACAACCATTGCTCCGTTCTCATTGGCAGAGGACTCGCCAAATTGGGGGCTCCTGTATGGTCGATGGCCATAGAAAACAAAACACCTGGTCTGGAGCTCTACCCCCATGGTACTACACAGTACTTGCCCCTATGGACAGATGCCGAGAAAGAGGTCAAGACCAAGCACCCCCATCAGGATTTATGGGACACCTATGCACAAAAACTGATCCATGAGTCCTTTGAGAAACATCTGACAGACCTAGGGTGACAATGACTTGTGAATCCACCGGAAGAGATATGGGTGATGGAGAAGGAGCATCCATGAGAAACAAGGATGACAGGCCCATATTATCATCACCACCCATCCTATTTTCACACACCTCAAGGTCCCCCCAAGGAGAACTATCTGGAAGGCCTCATGTGCTGGCTATCACACACCCATGAAGGAGGGTACTTACCAATCCTGAACAAACTGCAGGAATGCCTCAGCACGGAAACATTACCTTTGACTAAATGGGCTGATCACAAAGAGGCTACCCCTCCTCCCTCATTCCTATTTCAAAACTACCCCTTATGCCAGGAATGGGTCAAATGTAGAGGATTTGAATGACACCAGCCTGAATTGCCACCCAAGCTGCAGTTTCAGTACAAGCTGGCAGCGCAATTAATCGACCCCACCCTGCAATCTCATGGCACCCCCCTGGTGCTACTCATGCACATGGAGGACTATGATCCGTACATTGCTGCAGCCACGGGGTCCCTGCGACAACCATGCTCTGAATCGCCACAAGAGCATCACGTTAGGCCTTGTGCGAACATTGCTACTTACCCCAAAGAGGAACTCACACCCTACAAGGATGATGAGCAGCTTCACACCTCTGACTTCACCCTACCTGAGGATGTCAGTCCCTTGACCCAGGAAGCTCCAGGGACAGCGACCAAATCTTCTCAGCCAGAGGACCCTGATGAGGTCTGGGGACCACTAGATACGTGAATGGACCAATTCCCAGTGGAGTTCTACCCATTCATGTACCTTAAGTCAGAGGAATGCTTGGAGGAGGAACTCCTTGAACAATATGGATCAGGGGTTAAGCAATGGCTCTATCAGGAGCCCCTTCTCACCCTTGTCTTCACAGAAAGGGACCGCATGCATAGAGCATTGGAAAGCCAGAAACTAGCCACCAAGTTCTATCTGTCTGAGCCATCAGCACATGCCCAACAATATGATGAAAGCCTCTATTGCCCATGGGGCCCCGAAGTCTCAAAGCAAGTACTCAAAGTGCTATCCACGAGAATCTGCCAAAGGCTGGAGCTCTGCCCACCTCCCCAGCCCATCCTGATAAAAGGCAGCCCCTCACGACCCCCAGACACAAGCTTCAAGTCTGTCAACCTGGCTACACTATTCCATCCCAAAGGTCTGGGTTCAGGGGTTGTCTCAAAGTTTAATGTCCAGGTATCTGCTCACTCCTCAGGAGCTCCTGACATTCCTGGCCAGGCAAATTGAGTACCTAGGCCGACTCCCTGCCTTCAATGCAAGGGAACTGCTCAAAGCCACGCTAAAATTGGATGCCCTGCTTAGAAGGCACCTATCCTATCAGGACCCAGTCAAGTTCAATGTCCAGATACCTTATGGGGGCCCCCACCGAACAACGCTTGAATGGCTTGCTCAAACTACCCTGGGAGTCAACCCCACTTCCCTTACTGCTCATGGCACATATGCTGGTGAACAATTTCGGTGGAACAGATGGTTCAAGCACTACAAGATCATGCTGGACAATCTAGATCTTTAGGATATGGGCATCCTCCCTTCAGACTCCTAACACCATGCTGGGGGGCACTGTAATATAGGGCCATACTATGTATGTACATAGTAGTCCATCTCATATTGTATCTTACATAATAGCATGGCTGTGAGGATTCTAAGTCCCGGTCACGCCAGAATCAAATTATCTTCTTGCCTGGACCTCTTCACTCTTGTGAGACCCATGAAACTAACACTGCCATGCCACTACCCCACAACCAAGTCACATGATGATCTGACCATACTAAGGCACATGATCCGTCACCATAGAGCACAGGGCAGAGATGGATACAGGAGAGTCACATATGAGTGCAACTCTACTAGGTAAGTGCCCACTTCCAGTCAGTTAGCTAACCCACCACTTCATCCTTAGATAGTAACTGAGCCCTTTGGCCAGTTACTACCACTTCCCCCTTCCCCATCCTCTCCTCTCCTCACATTTCTCCCATGCCCAAAGTGAAGCCAGTGCTTAGCTTCATTCATGGCCCTCCTGTTCAAAGCCAGTGCTTAGAACGGCTGGATTATCCTTTCTCTTCTATTCACAGATCCATCAAATCCACCTCATCTAACGATGATGAATACCACAGCTTCTTGAAGTCGAGAGCCGTGTTATTACACTTCTGCTTTTTGTTTTCTTTTGTTTTTCATCCTAATGATGTGCACTTGCATTTAATTTTAATTCTATTCAACACTTTGTCAGTTCATATAGCAAATTGCTGCTCATCCTTGAGAGATGATTTATGGGATAGCTGAAAAGGTGTGCCTTGCCTGCCTTTTTTTTTGAGGCTGTGTTATTAGTGGTTGATGCATTTCTGAACCATTCAACCTCCTGAATTCCTTCTCCCTTCTATCTGGTTTTGCTATTGCTGTCCTTGGCTGATTATTCAATGCCCCCCCCCCCTTTTTTTCAATTAGCTCTCAGATATTATCAAGGCAGATGCAAGGCAGGAAGCCAGCACCCAATTATGAATGACAAGAAAGAACACTAGGTAATATCAGATCTTGATGTTCAATAAGATAAATGAAAATGAATCAAAGTATCTTTTATGGGCTGGCCTGGCCAGGGGGATAAAATTTCCAGACATCTTGCCTACCCCCCCATGGTGTGATTACATGAGTAAAAGAATTAGCCAGACAGGACTGTGGTATGTCTTTATTGATTTGTCAATTTATCACTACCCCTTGCAACAATTCCCATTGAATTTACCTCCAGTTGGCATCACTTTGGAGGATGCTTCTCCACAGGAAGGTGTTAGAAAACACAATCAACCACAACACCAGATTCTGGCTGCTCTGGGTGCATGACTAAATCCCTTAGCCTCACACACCTTACATATCCTTTGCTTCTGAGGAATCTGCTTGCCCATGATGTTCAAGTGATGATTCTGAATCTGTTACAGGCTGTGAAGTTCCTCATGGCAAATAATTTTTTAGAGGGTGTGGAACTCAGGCTGGGGGAAGTTGAAGAAAAGGAGGCAAGGAGGAAGATTCTTGTGGTCAGTAATGAAAATGAAGTAGGGAGTGCAGAAAGCAGTACTCCAGCCACAGATGAGCAGCAGCAGGCTATTACACTATGATAAACACCAGTGTCCAGGGTACCAGCCTTCATGTGTGCCTATTGTTGGCACTTTCCTTGCCAACTTCCAATATAGTTATCTAAGGTCAAATAATTGCCAATATCCTGGCAATATGTCACAATTAGGTGATCCATATGAGCCTCACTCATAATTCCACCCAGCAATACTTGCAGGCTTTTGTTGTGACTCCTTTTATTCTGGTGTGTTAATTGAAGGTCTTCAGAACATACTATGATTATTTTCTGATTTGGTAGATAGCAACATGTGCATATTCAAATGTTACAAATCCCTGTCTTTTACTTCACCAAGCAGCTCTTGACATTGAGCCCACTCCTCACCACACTTAAGGGGCTGAAAATCAATCTGAGTCTTGTTGGGAATTCCAATGATATGACCATGAGGGTGCTCCAGGGATGCATGGTAGGCAGCAGGGACCCAGAGAATAAGCTCATAATTGGGTCCCAAAATCCATCCATCATCAAGGTGAAAGGAAGATGGTGGGGGTGGGAATAGGTGGACAGGATACTGGAGGCTGTGTTCAGACACTGCACCAGGTGATGAAATTTTGAGAGTGTGGTCCTCAGAGCTGGAAGTGATCTGATTACCATCAGGTAAGAAAGCAATGGATGAGATGATGCTACCATGCCCCTGGATTGGCTGGCCAACACTTGCCCTTGTCTGCACATCCCAGAGTCGTATGGTCTTGTCATCCGAGCCAGAAGCAATCTGCCTGCCATCAGGTGAAAAAGCAATGGACTGAACATTACCACTATGTCCCTGCATTGGGCGACCAATTTTTTCCCTTGTCTCTATATTCCAAAGTTGTATAGTCCTATCCTGGGAGCCAGAGGCAATCTGCTTGCCATCAGGTGAGAAAGCAATGGACATGATGGAGCCATCATGCCCCTGCATTGGCTGGCCAATCCTTGCCCCTTGCTCCACATCCCAGAGTTGTATGGTCTTGTCTGAGGAGCCAAAAGCAATCTGCTTGCCATCAGGTGAGAAAGCAATGGAAAAGATGTATCCATTATGGCCCTGCATTGGCTTGCCAATGCTTGCCCCTGTCACCATATCCCAGAGTTGTATGCAATCCCAGGAGCCAGAAACAATCTGCCTGCCATCAGGTGAGAAAGCAATGGATGTAACCCCCTCATTATGTCCCTGCATTGGCTGACCAATGCTTTTGCCTGTCTCCACATTCCAGAGTCGCACAGTCCTGTCCTGGGAACCAGAAGCAAGCTGCTTTCCATCAGGTGAGAAAGCAATGGACCGGATGGCATCATCATGCCCCTGCATTGGCTGGCCAATGTTTGCCCCTGTCTCCACATTCCAGAGTTGTATGGTTCTGTCCCAGGAGCCAGAAGCAATCTGCTTGCCATTAGGTGAGAAAGCAATGGAGTGGATGGGACCATTATGCCCCTGCATTGGCTGGCCAATGTTTGCCCCTGTCTCCACATTCCAGAGTTGTATGGTCTCATCCTCAGAGCCAGAAGCAATCTGCTTGCCATCAGGTGAGAAAGCAATGGAGTCAATACCCCTCATATGCCTCTTCATTGGCTGGCCAATGCTTTCCCCTGTCTCCACATTCCATAGTATGATGTTCTTGTCATCAGAGCCAGAAGCAATCTGCTTGCCATCAGGTGAGAAAGCAATGGACCAGATGACACCATGATGCCCCTCCATTTGTGGGCCAAGGCTTTCCCCTGTCTTCACATTCCAGAGTTGTATGGTCATGTCATAAGATCCAGATGCAATCTGCTTGCCATTAGGTGAGAAAGCAATGGACAGGATGGCACCATTATGCCCCCTCATTGGCCAGCCAATCCTTGCCCCTGTCCCCACATTCCAGAGTTGTATGGTCTCATCCTCAGAGCCAGAAGCAATTTGCTTGCCATCAGGTGAGATAGCAATGGAGTAGATGGCACCATCATGCCCCTGCATTGGCTGGCCAATGCTTAGCCCTGCCTCCACATCCCAGAGCTGTATGGTCCTGTCCCTGGAGCCAGAAGCAATCAGCTTGCCATCAGGTGAGAAAGCAATGGACCAGATGATGCCATGATGCCCCTGCATTGGCTGGCCAATGCTTGCCCCTGTCTCCACATTCCAGAGTCGTATGGTTTTGTCCTCAGAGCCAGAAGCAATCCACTTGCCATCAGGTGAGAAAGCAATGGACATGATGGAACCATCATGCCCCTGCATTGGCTGGCCGATCCTTGCCCCTTGCTCCACATCCCAGAGTTGAATGGTCATGCTTGTGGAACCAGAAGCAATCTTCTTGCCATCAGGTGAGAAAGCAATGGACCGGATTAAACCAACATGGTCCTTCATTGGTTGACCATTGCTTGCCCCTGTCTCCACATCCCAGAGTCGTATGGTCCTGTCCCAGGAGCCTGAAGCAATCTGCTTGCCATCAGGTGAAAAAGCAACAGATCTCACAGAATATTGATGCCCTTCTAACCTCAGCATGACCTTTGGCCAATGCTGAAGTTGACCATGAACAAGGCTTGCAACTCCTGGAAATTGACCTTGCCACCTCTGATATAGGAGGGATGATGTGGGAGCAAATGTGAGACCAGAGAGGTAGATGTGAGGCATGCTGCTGTTGATGGCATTTGCAAACATGGTGATGAATTGCTTTGCATCCTGCCACTCTTCAGTGAGGTCTGGAGGAATCTGGGGAATCCACCTTGAGAATCAGCTCACCACTTCACCATGTAAGCCAATTGGAGTCATGCTTACATAAGAGGCACTAAGCAAGGCCAATGCAATTCGAGGTGAGCTCTGTGTGAGGCTCATCACTTCCAACCACCATAAGAAATGCTTGCGAAAGAATGACTCCAAGTGTTTCTGAGCAAATTCACCACTAGGTGTTTCAGACACATGGAAACCCCAGAATCGACAAGCATAATGCAGATGATGAGGAATGTGTTTTTCCCGGAGATCGTTGATGTCGGGGACCTTAACATTGCGGAGGAATGACGTTGGAAATTCACAGATATTGAATCTCAAGTTCTGCTCCATCACACCGAAGCATGCCAGGGCCATGCTCTGATTCACTTGGCCTTCATCGATGTAGAAATCTTTGTTATGCTCCGCGTTACACAAGAAATCGCGATAAGACGAGTGGAGAGGCACAATGGGTTCACGGTCACTGTGTGTACCGCTAAGGAGCGAGGCAAGATGTTTCACAATTCGTCGTTGTATCCACATGTCATTTGGAGTGAGGATCGAGTCCGGAGGAACTAGGTGCACAAGAACATCCAATGATAAAGGCTCCTGAGCGCATATGATTCGGCCCAGGATTGACTTGACTCGTTTCACTTCCATCTCATGCGATGGATCGCAGTGCTGCTTCATCACCGCGCTATACAGCGCATACAACCCTTCATCAGCACCCAGCACCATCCGAATCTGGTCCCGCGGGTCGACACCAGCATTACTATCATTGCAAATGAAACGACAGGCAGTTGCAGCCCACTGAAACGAGGTTCCAGCCCTCCGAATGAGCGCATCCACCTGTGTCTCGTACTTCGCCTCTCGTAATACATCCACGACACCGAGTTCGTTGTGTATATACGTCGCAATATCGCGCGAGGTCTGATGTCTCGGGAGGTCGTCCACAAGTATGATCTCAACCCCGGCCGGCAGCGGAGATTGCAACGCATCTTGAATATCACGCTCGTATCTCGAGGTGACTACGACTCGAAGACCCGGAGGGAATTCTGAGGCTCGCTTTGTTAGAATAGCGAGCGCGTCTGCGCGAGCCGGGTCGTCTCCACATTCGTCAAATGCGTCGATGAAAACAATGGTCTCCCCGACGGCCTTATCATCCTTGAATGATCCAATGATAAAGTGCTGGAACTGTAACTTGCAGTTATCCGTTCTTCGGATGGAGGTGTCATTCTTGACGGCATCGACAAGGCGTTGCTTCCGGGGCCTGTCGAGGTCGGCGAGGTCTTGAGCGATCATACTGAACAGGTTCGTTAGGTTTGCCACCCGCTGACTTCTGTCGAAGCCATAGTACGATCCCTTCCGTTCAAGCTCAGAAACCCGTTTCGCGCATGAGCGAAGGATCGATGACTTCCCCGCACCCGCCACCCCACACAACCAGAGTACACGAGACGATTCGTTAGAGCTTAATGTTATTGAGTTTCTCAGATCAGACGACGGCGTGTCCGCTCCAAGAGCCCAACGCACTATCGCGTCGATAATCTCCGTACGCGTGCCGTCTAAGCACCCTTTGTCCAGATCGTGATGCGCCTTCGAGGCGTAGTTTAATTCGCTGAGCACCTGCAAGTCCCCTGTGCACCATCTTAGAAAGCAGATATGGACCAAAGATATACAAGAAGCACTTACGGACTTCAGTCACGACGTCTAAGACGCGATGCGTAATGATGAAGCATTCTATGTTCGTATGATCAATCAAATTCCGTCGGAGAGTCTCTAGGGTCCCCTTGTAGTTATCGATCCGCGCATCCACAAGAGAAACCGTGTACTTCAGAGTGCGTTTGGCTGCAGCCCCACGCTCATCAGTCTTGGAGTAAATAGAACATACAAGATTCCACATACCGAAGGACTTGTCCCTGCAATAGTCCCGAATGAAATACGCGCATTCCATTACTTGTCGCAATATTTGGTTGATGATATCTTGGTCTCTTTTCGAGCGTTTCTTCAACTCCTCGCTTTCGTCGGCAAAGGAGCAGGTGTCTGCCATAGTCTGGACTAATTGGATCACTTTTGCGTCTCGGTCACTCTGCACAGAAGGGATCTAATCGAACACCAGTCAGGGAGCATACAAATAGAAAATTTGATCCCAGTCGTACCTTATACGCTGCTGAGACCACTCCCCAGACCAACTTGATCCAAGGGTGAACCTGCTTGAAATACTTCTTAGCGGTCGCGGGGCGAGGTAATTCAGGGTGGAACGTGCCTCGGCAACAGTATCCGCTACTTTGACAAGGGCACCGAGGCGTCTCAACAACGGCTGCCAAGCGTTGAACTGGTCTGTGATTTCTGTCGCAAGTGGTGCGGTAGCTTGAATGGCGTCGTTGACTACGGATAGTCCAGGACCTAGCTGCTGGGCAGCCTGGTTGGCGCTTTCGACAGCCTCACTAGTGGATGCGAGAGGGGAGGGTACACATATTGTCAATTCTCCCAACTTGTTGTTCGTGGGGTCTTTTAGATCAAGGCATATTTCTGAAGGGAAACAGAGCGTGCGTGAGCGTGGCCCGATCTTCATGAACATGAGTAGCTTCACCTTTGTCCTTCAGGGAGAGATCCAAAGAGCACGATGCGACGACCAGCCCTGAACGTCCACGACGGCGCTCGTACAAATCTATGGTGATTGTGGAATCGATAGGACCTGGGTTCACCATGCTGTCGAGGGAATGTGAATGAAGGACAACAAAGGGTATGCGCGTGAAGGAGACCTACAACTCATCCCCGAAGGGATCCTTCCATGTCACGCCCGCATGTGTTGCCTTGATGTAGTCCGACTTCGGGGAACGAAGGCCAGTGACAGTGGCAGGGGGCTGAATGGTGAAGTGAAGGCGATATCGTTTCGATGCACGTAGAAGTTGGCTGCTGCATCTGGCCTCTGTTGCGGGGCCAGTATAGGTTTGTTAGATGCGAACTGGTGGATTGTAAGAAGATGACATGCCTGAAATATAAACTCTGCGGATTTCCGCTGGGTTCACTGGGTTGTTGGATGCCATGATGCGCTAGAGCACTTTGACTGATGGATTGGTGAATGCTTGAAGATGATAGACGGCGGTGTGATGGACTAGGACCAGAGCAGCTAGGGGGCACAGATCACTGTGTGACCACGAGGCAGTACGTGACCTCGTGGAGAAGCTGTCAGTGCTTCAGTGTACGGCATCCCATTGAAATCGGACAGGCAATTATGAATTGGAATTTCAGAAGTGGGATCCAGCGCTAGCGGCACTAGTGGCAGAGGTGGAAAACTCAAAGCTCCGTTTTCCAAGGCGGGCAGACTTCTGGCAGTCCCCCGCTCCGTGTGGTCGATTATGGATCTAAGTTCAGGAAGTTGCTGACATAATGACCTTTCGCGCTATATATGTAAGTTGCAGTAATAGCCTTGAGGTCTGGGTCTGGGGAGCACCGTCAGTCATTATATCGATGTCGACAGAGACCAAGATTTGTCTTTAGGTTTAGAATCCATTCTTTCTACTGCAGTGGTCTTCTCTTCAGATCTGATACCTCTGTGTGCACTGTTCTCACGAGCTGCTACTGCAATCCTACGAATTTAAATCCGGCGATGATATGGCATGGTCACATGGGTCGATCGACGTCGGGACTATCGTTTTTTTCATCAAGCTTGCGGTCGGCGTTGCCAGCTGTGATGCCATTGCCTCCATATGCTATGCATGGCGGTATAAATGGTGCTGTCCCCCAATTGTTGAATCTGCCCAAGCTGCGCATGCAATTGGCCCCCAGCTCCCCAGATGGCTGAGGAGTGCCCATCCAAACTAATCGCGGGTCACTCCCATCATACAATCCGCATCCCGAAGCCCGCAAGAAGGCTGATTTAGATATATTTGATGCATTTACCCAGTACTAGCACTGTACTTTGGGATGCGCGGTTTTATAGGACACTTATGGACAACCGTTTCAAACTTCTCATGAGAGTTCATATGGGCAAATGGATCGTGTACAACGGAGTGCAATAGGGGCTTCGTGGGCAGGTACACAGCGCGACAGACTTGTATATTTAAGGCATGTGGACAACGAAAGATCCAGGCACTCCGAGAATATAATGGACGATTCAAAGGCTGAGCACCACTGGTGGCGAGAGATTAATAATTGTGGGACATACTCACAGAATGCAAGCAGTTCTCACCTGCCAAGAAACGGAAAAACCGCGACATAAGGAGCAAAGGACGCCATGATCGACGGATTCACGTTTCGGCAGAGTCCGGTACTTGCTATCCCGCCGTGCTTTCTCCTCGAGCCTTATGGTAGCCTAGTTTTTTTTGCCCGTTGGCATGGAAATTACAGCCCTCTCTCCACCTCACTTTGTGTGGAGCCATTCTCTTCCCAATGAGATGCTTCAAGTGCGAAGTCCAGGTTTTCTTTCACAACGAAGCGTGTTCCGGGGGAAATCTTTTACAAAGTCAGCGTCCAATATCAAGATGTTTCCATGTAATGGCGGTAAACTGGTTGGGATTGGGATGGGAAAATTGTGGTTGCTGCTGCTTTCCAAAAAGGTGAAGACGAGAACGATGACTTATAACTGCAATAGGGAATACATGGGTTATTCCTCAACGTGCACCTGACCATTTCCGGCGATGGCTGCATTCGAACGAGAGATTCTTCCTCCGCTGTGTTCTGTTAAAGCGTAATAAACCCGCGCGATGATGCTCTCAAGTCTCATGCCGGGAAGTCTGCGATATAACTAGGCTTGATTCTGACCAGCGTCTCCACATCTTGGAAACCCAGTCGTTTGGGGATGCTTTCGGCCCTAGGGCTCACAGGAAAAAGCCAAGACTGGACGTCGACTCTATAGAAGAGCTTGCTTCCGCATTAAATCCATACACTGGCCTTGATACACCGGGTGGGAGCCATCGACGTCTGCTGTGCTTGCTGCTACAGTATCTCTCTGGCGAATCCAATACCCTCTGGAGATACTACTGTACCCGATGTGCGTGGTGATGCTGACGTATTGGAGCTTATATCTACTGTAAAGGTAGTTCACGACGAATATTCGGAGACTTTTGCGAGGTTCTTGACTCCTTAAATGTTATCGTGCACGTCTTGAACGCTCGTGATCCCTTCGACATGAGGTGCGATTCTGCCGTTGGCTATCTAAGAAAGGAGAAATCGCGTACGCAGATCGTTTTCGTGATTGACAACTGGGATTGAATCCCAACACCTTCCGGGCTTTCATGCCTTTGAGGAAGCACTCAAGGACAAATGGAGCTCTCTAGCACCTTCACCGGCAACTCCGCGGGGATTACGTCGTGACAAATTGTATACTGTCACCAGCTCCCAGCGAATGAAACAATCTCGGGCGGCCCGGGGCGGGTTTTGGGGGACCTAAATCCATCCGAACGACTAGAGTTCACTGCCACCTGTGCTGTGACCTCATTTAGTCTCAGTCAGATCGCCCTCGGCGCCTACGCCGCGGGATGTGAATCAGATTTCTCGCTCTCTATCTGATGAACAGATCATTGTCAATAAGCTCCCCAATCACGAGTATTGGCCGTCATACCGGCTGGTCAGTATCTTAAACTGTTCATGTGCTGCATGTTTCGCATCCTATTATAACACAATATCAATACTAGGTTAACACGATCGAACCTCGACTGGCGCGTGAGTGCGGGGCCCCTCCAAGAACAATTCTCGGCACCATCCCCGAAGAACTGTCGTCGATAGTCGGTGGATCCGAACGGACCCTTAATCGCCATGGATGGTAGAGGCCATTGTCATATTCATCCATAAAGATAGGGTCCATCGATGCATTTTCCAAACCACTACCCTCGGCACGTTCATCACCCACTTCTCAACCCATTCCTGTGCGATTGGCACGATCGTACGTACTAATCACCTTGCTCACACCGTCTTTTGCTAATATTTGACTCGGCATGTGCGTGCAGTGCATACGTCACTTACCATGAAACTTGCCCATTCACTCGCATTCCTCGTCACGGCGGCGCTCACCGTGCCTTTCGCCCTTGCCGACTTCCACGTTATACTGGAAAAACCCGATTGGTTCCTCAATACCAACAATCTTCTTATAGGGTGTCCTTCGAATCACTTCGACTGCCACTGCTTGCAGAAGGGCGATCGTAGAGTAACCATGGTGGGGGTGCCCGAATCTACCGACAAACGCCCAGACCAGTTTTTCTATACCAAAGGAAAGCTTTGTGGGTGGGCCGGTTGAATTTTTACAAACGCCCCGAATGGACGTTGGCAGTTCTACAAGGACGGTGGAAGGGGGGACCTTGAAGGAGAATGTTTCACGAACACCAGCAATACCCCTGCGCAGATCTGTGGCAGCAAAGAATACTGGACCAGCTGGTGTGTTACAGCTACATTTGTGGGAAGTAGAAATAGCGTATGTATGACAACAAGGCAGATTGCCTAGGCTTTATAAAATGTTCAGTGAAGGCGACGCATCCTAGGACACACTCTAATATGACAGAACCAAGAAAGGTGGTGGTGCGGCCTCACGATCTGACGACGATGTTGCGGTCCGAGCCATTGAATGTTGAGTACCCCATAGATATTGGGTTGATGACGAAAACCCGTGCCTTTTCAAAAGCGTAGCCTGCAGCTGGAGACTCCCAGACTACTCCGGACTTCAAGTCATCAACTACTATTACCTAGGGTGCCTCGCCTTGATTATCCATGAATTATTGCAGGAGACACGAAATTACCTCACGGCAACTGTGTTACATAAGCGAAAGAACTAGTCGATCCCTGTTCTTTCTGGGTGTCTCTCCTGCAATAATTCATGTAGAATTAAGGGAGAAGCTGTCTTCTGCCGGCAGCATTATTACTCTTCCAGATACATGACCAGAGATCACTGTCGACACCCCTCTCTTTATTGCGCCCCTCTGAGATTCCCTCCGTTCCTCCCCCCATTAGTCAACCCGTACGCTCCCAAGCAGTTTTCGAATATTCTGACCAATACCAATGGCTACGTGCTCTCGTCTAGTTACGTTCCTACGTCAGTATCTGAATACCAATCCCAGACACCAGCACGAAGGTGCCTCCTCATTTAGTGGAGGGGAGAATACCCCTGTACACGACAAGGATGGTCATACGTGGGTCGATCAAACAAGGACGTAGGACTTCACATGATAGATCGCCATTTTATATACCCCCCTGGGTGGAACGAACGTAAGCGAAAAGAAACGCCGGGGGTGGACCCGACGGGATGCGTCACGTATATATTTTATCCCCCCCCCCCCCCCTTCTTTGTACAGGCTTTCGGCCATCTCTGACTTATTTAACACCTATTTCTAGCTCAATTCTCATTCAACAGTATGAAGTCCAGCTCGACAGAATGGGGGCTTCGTTTGGCAGGGTACACAGCGCGGACAGAGCTGCCTGTATATTTAAGCATGTGGACAACGAAAGATCCAGCACTTCCGGAGAATATAATGACGATTCAAAGGCTGGGGAGGCACCACTGGTGGCGAAGATATTTAATTAAAATTGTGCGACATACTCACAGAATGCAAGCAGTCTCGTCACCTTGCCAAGAAACCGGAAAAACCGCGACATAAGGAGCAACAGGACGCCTATGGATCGACGGATTCACGTTTCGCAAGAGTCCGTACGTTGCCGTATCCCGCGTGCCTTTCTCCTCGAGCCTTATGGTAGCCTTAGTTCTTTTTGGCCGTTTGGCATGGAGAATTACAGCCCTCTCTCCACCTCACTTTGTGTGGAGCCATTCTCTTTTCCAATGAGGATGCCTTGCAAGGCAATCCAGGTTTTCTTTCACAACGAAGCGTGTTCGGGGGGAAATCTTTTTACAAAGTCAGCGTCCAATATCAAGTACGTTTCAGTACCACACAAAGGCCGGTAAAACTGGTGTGGATTGGGATGGAAAATTGTGGTTGCTGCTGGCTTATCCGAAAAGGTGATGACTGAGAACGACGATGGGACTTGATAATGGCAATAGGGGAATACATGGGTATTCGCTTTCAACGTGCACCTGACCATTCCGCCGCATGGCTGCATTCGAACCGAGGATGTCTTTCCTCCGCTGTGTGTTCTGTTTAAATGGCGAATAAACCGCCGCCGGATGATGCTTCTCAAGTCTCATGCCGGGGAAGTCTCGCCATAACAATAGGCTTTGATTTTCTGACCAGCGTCTCCCATCTTTGGGAAACCCAGTCTTGTTTGGGTTATGCTTTTCGGCCCTAGGCTCACAGAAAAAGCCAAGGACTGGACGTCGACTCTATTTTTGGAAGAGCTTGTTCCGCATTATAATCACACTACACTGGCTTGATTACACCGGGTGGACGCCATCGACGTGTCTGCTGTGCTTGCTGCTTACGTATCAACTCTGGCGAAATCCAATACCCTCTGGAGATACTACCTGTACCCGATTTGCGTTGGTGATGCTGACGTATTTGGAGCTTAAATCTACTGTAAGGTAGTTCACGGACGAATTATTCGAGACTTTTTGCGAGGTTTGACTCCTTTAAGATGTTATCCGTGCACCGTCTGTGAACGCTCGTGGATTCCCTTCGACATGGGAG
>MU129051.1:63776-75471 GCA_014904985.1 Hydnum rufescens UP504 | reverse complement strand
GTGGACAATGCCCGAAGCAATCCAGAGGTGGGTCACTGAGCACAAGAGAAATGACCAAGCCCAAAGTGTGTGGAAGAGAAAGCACATTCGACCGAAGAAGCCCACGCCGAGGCAAACTTTTCTTCCCAGCGGAGCAGGGCATGATCGAATGGATGCAACCTCCCTTCGCCCATCCAATGTTAATGAGGATCGCGAAGCACGGCGCCCTCATTCTCCCAGAGGAAGGGCATCGACAGGGATGGGCACATGTAGACCAGGCGCTCTTCCTGTGAGATCCGCAAATTCTTCACTATTCTCATCGTGTCTTCAACGTCTTCTGATGAATCCGATTCCAAACTGCTCGCCCTCCGAAAGAGATGGTGACTCGGTTCCTGACTCTGGGTCAGATATGGGATCCTGTGAAAGATACCGTATCATCACAGCGCACCCGTCCATCGAGGCCAATTTGTCTTCATTGCACTCATTTATTCAGATATCCACAGTGGATGATGAGAGTGACAGTGATGCGATGGCTGTTGACAAGGCACTTGGTCTCCTGTTGCCTGACTGAGGCTGAAGTCGAAGCAGGGCTGATCTCGATGTGGGTAGCACGGATTTCTAGGCGCAGCACGCGTGCTATTCTCATTGTTGTTCGTCAATTCTCATGACTCTTCGCAGACACCCCTTACTGAATGTACCCCAGCCAGCCACTCACTCAGAGGACGCTTCTCCACCGTTTACCACAGAACACCCCTGCCTCAAGGCACAGACACTTTATCGAAAGAAGAAATCGATCGATGACACCGAGTTCCGCGTCCCCACGCGCCACCGAATCCCTTTAGCCTCACATGCCCTACGCGACCTTCACTTGGTGCGGAATCTGGTCGCCTGCGACATTCAAGTGACCACATTTGAATCTGTGCATAGGCTGTCGCGCTTCCTCGTGGCAAAATGATTTTTGTTGGAAGGTGTGGAACTCGAGCAAGGAGAAGCTGAAGAATGGCGAGGCAAGCAGGAAGATCAATTGTGGTCGGTACGACAGCATGACAATGGTCATGTCAGAAAGTGGTGACTCAGGCCAACAAGTAGCGGTGGGGTATGCATAACGAGCACCAATTTCCAGGCCCTTCATCTGCGCGGGGTATTATGGGCGTTCCTTGCCAACTTCGGCGCATACGACTGACTTATTCTTATGGGTTGTAGGAATGGCGCGACATGCTATCTAACGTTGGGCTCGATGGTCGCACAAGATTAGGGTGATGCCGCGTGTGAGTCTCAGCTTGCAAGGATTGCCGACCCAGTGTTCCTGAACTCGTGTGATTGTTGTGGACGTCCTTTCATCCAAAGCATATATGTGGGCAGTACGGTGTAACTAGAGATGTCGGCTGGTCACCATTGCGTCATCTATCTATTCGTCAACGTGGACGCTTTTCGGAAGCGTTTGTCTCGGGAACCAGGTCCGGCTCACCGAAATGTCTCGGACGGACTATCCGGACTAGCCCGTTCAATTATTGCCCTTAATCACTGGCCATACGTACCATTCTGGGGGGTACCATACCAACATCCCCTGCCAGATGAAGACATATTACTGGCTCGTTGGAACTCAAATCCTCGAATCCTCTTCCCTGCCGCGCCGAAAGGCTCATGCTCGCTCGGCGCATGCCTTCGCGATGATTCTAAAGGCATATGTCACGATCCAATCATCGGAGGTCGTTAAAGGTTTCTATGGTCCACTCACCCTTCGGCCCGTCTTATCGCCGAAACTCCAGGGACCACCAGTGATTGGGAGTGGCGTGGAATTCCAGCTCGTTACTACACCAGCTCAATTGGTACAGACGGGGCTTTTCTGGGGGCGCCCCCTTCTGGCCCGCAGAACAGTCGCAAGGGCGGTCTACTGGATTGAAACAATCGGACTGCCATCTGGAGTACGGCGCACAAGGACGTCGCGAGGACAGCGATCTGCAGCCTCTGAGGGTAGATTGGCATCATCACCACCCATGACGAAGCCTCGTTCGATGACGCGCCTCCGAAACCCTCTGGAGCAGCTCTTGTTGTCACTGCTCTGAGCCAGTCTTATTTCAGGCCACCTCGAATTCATGCGTCAGCCAGCAGATGCGTGCCGGAGTGCAGGGTGTTCACTATATTTGTCGATCGGTTTGTCGCAGTCGTCGGAGGAGAATGTATACGGCTTGGAGGAACTTGGTTTTGCTGCGCAAATAAGAGTAGCAAAGTCGTTCAACTTGTTTTCGCGGTTCCAGAACAAGCCCAGGCCAGTTGGGTAGTGACTGTAACATATGTGACTGTAAATGTGCTTTTGGTAGCTTGCTCAAGATGGGATAAGTTGATGATGTTAAGTTCCGGTCTCCACCCCCACTTCCGCTCTGCGTTTACAGGTTTCGTATTGATTGGGTCACCTCCGCGAGCTAGCCTGATGTCGCTCACCTGCACGCCTCTTTTAAGGACCAGTTGACTATCACCGACTTTGGATGGAAATGTGACACACATACTTGTATCGCCGGTTCTCATCTAAGTCCGCGATCTCGCGTAGAGTGCACATTGGAGATGGGAAATGATTACGTACGACAGGTCCGTTCGAAATCTTAGGAGTTTGTGTACATGCGACACGAACAGCAGCTTGCTAATAATATATGACGAAGAAAGCGCCCTTGTCGCTCAGGCCGCGCGGCTGAAAACCGGAGTGATGACGGGATGATGGACGTCACTGTCTCGCCACCGCCTGATTCCACTGGGATGTTCCACAACCCTCCTCTGCATCCCCGGGCTGGGCGATTGAGGATGCCGAATCAGGACTAAGAGGCGTGGATGCCGTCGTGAGCATCTGGAAGTCGGATTCTTGCAGCAGGAAGGAGAAGTCCTTCGGTAGTCATGATGCTGGTGCGTGGGTGGGGCTCCCGCCTGGCGCTGTTGGGAGAATAGTACATAAATAAGAAGGAATCCGGTTACGATGCCGCATGACGATGGAGGGTTCAGGGAGATAACTGGGTATGCGTTTGGGTTCAGGCTCTTTCGTATAACTCGGGGGTGGGCTAAGACACGTCGGTCCATCGCAGCCCTGCAGATGAACGCCCCCCATGGTGTGGGCATTGGAAGCGTTTGGCTGTGGTGTCGTCGTCTGCGTGGACTGGCCAGCACGCATCTCGACTTGGCGCGGTATCCAGTGTTGTCAGCTGCCGCATATCCAGTGCAACCGGTGCAGACAACTCCGACTTCGACATTCGAGCTGAATGAGTAGGAGCACTACGAGTTGCAACAGATGAGGAGCCAATACGCTACAAGTAATACTTTAACAAAAGTGGCATGAGTCCATGCCTACCTACGTCGCGGTCGACATCAGCATCATATTTGGAAAACAGGACGGAGCTGAGAGACCTCGTGGTGATGAAGTGCGTACCACATCGATTCAGGACAGAGCAATGAGTAGCTAAGGTTTGTTTATTACGGTGCGTCGGATCCAACTCGCGAATCCGACCTGTGGCGTCGTTCTCTCCAGGGCATACTGCGGTGGCGGGGTCGCCTGCTCTTCTCCCCGAAATTCGTCGGACCCTTCAACGGCCCCCCAAGACACAGTGTTCCAGAAGCCAAAAATGAGACCAGACGAGTTTCTCCTCAGAAAGAGAAGACCACAAACGTGCAGGTCATTGAAGAATGGTGGTACCACCTGCAAAGGCCGCCTAAGACTGTCGATCGGGTGTCCTCGGGGGGTGAAACAGTAGTTCCGGCACGTTCTTCAGATCGCGCAAAGTCTTCCCAGCCATTGGTCACAATAGGCTTTATGCCTGCTTGACTCATTGTTCGTTGCTGCGTCGACTTGATGGACGCGCAGTGCTTGCTTGGGTCCGGTAAAGCGAGCGTGTATATCTCGCGGCAGGCGTGGCGGGACGACAGCGGATCGGCGCTGAGGGCCATGCGGATAGTGTGTAGTGTTTGTCCCAGTGGGGTATGCACGAGTGCATTGCGAGAGGAAATCGCATATGGATGGATGTTGACCGGACTTCCTCTCAAACAGGGCGATTTTATATCTTGCTGCTATTGAAATGTGCTCCTTTGAGGAAAAGGAATAAAATTAGAGTCAGCACGACTGGAGTCAGCAACCTCAATTTCGTCCTACGGATTCCAATTCGTGACACGCTGAGTACAGTCATATTGGTCTTAGAAGAAGCGAGGTAAACAGTGCGACGTGAAAGCCAGAAGAGCGCCATACCTGCATGTACGTGGGCATACAAGAAGGTTGCGCGCGATAGCTGATTTGTTGACAGGGGCCCTGGTTAAAAAAAATAAGAGAGAATAAAAGAGAAATAGAGATGCAACGACAACACATGTGACGGGGAGTGGTAGGGCTGATTCAGAGCGATTGAGTGGGAGCGCGCCTCGTAGGCGCGACCGAGTTAGAAGAGACAAACATCAAGAGAGAGGCGAGAACGACGCATACGCATCGAGTCCGTAGTGGATAGCAGAGTTATCATGCGAGTACGCGTGGTAAGTACGGTCTCTGTCTGAAAGGTAGGCGTATGGAAGACTCGTTAGCCTTCAGCGAAGGGACCAAATAGCATAAGCGCACGCACTCGCATTCCATCTGGGCAGTTCTCAGCAGCACGTGCGATTCTGCCGTTGGCTATCTAAGAAAGGAGAAATCGCGTACGCAGATCGTTTTCGTGATTGACAACTGGGATTGAATCCCAACACCTTCCGGGCTTTCATGCCTTTGAGGAAGCACTCAAGGACAAATGGAGCTCTCTAGCACCTCCACCGGCAACTCCGCGGGGATTACGTCGTGACAAATTGTATACTGTCACCAGCTCCCAGCGAATGAAACAATCTCGGGCGGCCCGGGGCGGGTTTTGGGGGATCTAAATCCATCCGAACGACTAGAGTTCACTGCCACCTGTGCTGTGACCTCATTTAGTCTCAGTCAGATCGCCCTCGGCGCCTACGCCGCAGGATGTGAATCAGATTTCTCGCCCTCTATCTGATGAACAGATCATTGTCAATAAGCTCCCCAATCACGAGTATTGGCCGTCATACCGGCTGGTCAGTATCTTAAACTGTTCATGTGCTGCATGTTTCGCATCCTATTATAACACAATATCAATACTAGGTTAACACGATCGAACCTCGACTGGCGCGTGAGTGCGGGGCCCTCCAAGAACAATTCTCGGCACCATCCCCGAAGAACTGTCGTCGATAGTCGGTGGATCCGAACGGACCCTTAATCGCCATGGATGGTAGAGGCCATTGTCATATTCATCCATAAAGATAGGGTCCATCGATGCATTTTCCAAACCACTACCCTCGGCACGTTCATCACCCACTTCTCAACCCATTCCTGTGCGATTGGCACGATCGTACGTACTAATCACCTTGCTCACACCGTCTTTTGCTAATATTTGACTCGGCATGTGCGTGCAGTGCATACGTCACTTACCATGAAACTTGCCCATTCACTCGCATTCCCTCGTCACGGCGGCGCTCACCGTGCCTTTCGCCCTTGCCGACTTCCACGTTATACTGGAAAAACCCGATTGGTTCCTCAATACCAACAATCTTCTTATAGGGTGTCCTTCGAATCACTTCGACTGCCACTGCTTGCAGAAGGGCGATCGTAGAGTAACCATGGTGGGGTGCCCGAATCTACCGACAAACGCCCAGACCAGTTTTTCTATACCAAAGGAAAGCTTTGTGGGGTGGGCCGGTTGAATTTTTACAAACGCCCCGATGGACGTTGGCAGTTCTACAAGGACGGTGGAAGGGGGGACCTTGAAGGAGAATGTTTCACGAACACCAGCAATACCCCTGCGCAGATCTGTGGCAGCAAAGAATACTGGGACCAGCTGGTGTGTTACAGCTACATTTGTGGGAAGTAGAAATAGGTATGTATGACAACAAGGCAGATTGCCTAGGCAGGAACACCAGCCTCTATATAGAGGCTGGGATTGCTTTGTATGGACGTAACATAGTACCCAATTATATTGGCTATTGCCGTCCAAATGTATGGCGGTTAAGGTCCCAAATAAATCACGTGATTCTTACGGGTAACCCGATTGCGCCGTGGTGACGGAAAAATGGCAGTGAAGAACTGGCTCTGGATATTTTTCATATTCTTTCTACCATAGGGCGATGTTTGGGATAGTCAGTCTTCACCAGGACCCCTGCAAGCACTGTTAGAGGCGAGATCCAAGGTTCCCGGATTTTGAGGGTGATTTTGAGATTATGCGAGGGGCAAATTCCCGGATCCGGAGCCAAAATTTGGTGTCGGCCAACGGTGAGGTGAGGGGTAGGTTCACGGATTTGGCTCTTCAACCAAACTAGGCTAGATCTGAAATCCCGTCTCTAGAGGTGTGGTCTGGATGGTGTTATAGTAATGTGGGATGCAAGTGCCTTTGGTACTATTATAGTAATGTTCTGTGTTCAACCCTGGGTAGGTGTGTTTCTTTTTTGGCTTCTAAAATACCTACAGAATGTTGCTTTATGGCTTCCTGCAGTACTTAACTACTCCAGGAAACTTGGTATGCACTATTGGAAAAGTGCAATTGAACAGCCTCACTTTAATGACTTATCCTGGCCAACCAAATCCCAAATGCCTGAATTGCTATTCTACCATCAGCACTGCCCAAGACCTGGACAAGGAGAAAAAGGTGGAGGATGGAAGAGAAGTTTAGATGATAGTGGGGTTGAGTACACTTGCCTTGGACAACACTGGGGATGCATGGAGTAGTTTGGGAAGGTCAGGGATTTTTTTGAGATTTTTGAGATTTTTTGAGGCCAGGGGCGAATTCCCGGTTTTTCATGGCCTGTGAGGAGCCTAGAGTCGATTTCCCGGATTTGGTCTGGGATTTGCATCCGAATTTGTACTGGGAGTCAGGGTCCTTTGGGTCGCCTGCTGGATCTCGCCTCTAACAGTGCTTGCAGGGGTCCTTCTTCACCCCAGTCATTTCCATCTCCCTATGACCTCATCCTCACAAATCACGTGATTTATTTGGTGCCTTAACAAACAATACAATTTGGTACCCACCTCTGTCTATTCAAAGGGGTCTCAGACTACAGATTGCCTAGGCTTTATAAAATGTTCAGTGAAGGCAACGCATCCTAGGACACACTCTAATATGACAGGAACCAAGAAAGGTGGTGGTACGGCCCTCATGATCTGACAACAATGTTGTGGTCCGAGCCATTGAATGTTGAGTACCACATGGATATTGGGGTTGATGACGAAAACCCATGCCTTTTCAAAAGCGTAGCCTGCAGCTGGAGACTCCCAGACTCACCTCAGGCCCCCCATTTCGGCAACCTCCTTAGGTTGACTTCGTCCTGTGCGGATGTCAACCTAACAAGGTAGGACTGAATGTGTACCTTTGTGGAGCTACAGTCAGAATGTTCCATATAAATAAGTGTAGCTACACAACCTGAAGTGTAGCACCACTGGGGGTCTGGGGGCGGAGCCCCCGGGAGCTCAGGGGTAGTGTTGCTACATTTTTGAATTAGACTATTAGTGGAGCTACAGTTGTGTGCCTCAGGGTAGTCATGTAGCTACACCCTATAGAGTGCTTCAAATAGTGTAGCTACATGGTTTCTACCTGATTTATTTAGTGTAGCTACATCTATGGGCGAGTATTGAATGAAGCAGTGTAGCTACACATAGCAGTATTTGCCTTCAAAAATGTGCAAGCACAAAGAATTTTTTCATTCAAGATCGACGTCAACATCATCCGTATCTGAGTCTACATCATCAAATCTCTCATCCTCCCCATCAATCAATCTTGAAAACTCGCTGATGAGGAGGGCTGGCGGTTCCGGCTTAATAAGATCCTCCAGATTGGAGTCATCGACGTCATCGCCATCGAGATCACATCCCGCCTCACGTTCCGCTGGGAAACTCACCTCCGTACCCACCCAAGTCATTATCGTTGTATGTTCACGCGAATCCGGCCAGTTGGGTGGATTACCAAGACATGGGACGTGTTTTGTAGCTCCGCGCCATCATTCTACGAGATAGTTGTGTTCAGCCTTCCTCTGTTTAAGGTGGTATACGAGTACATCATCATGTTCTAGTAGTGGGGAAAAAAGAGCCTCATGATCGATGGCACCATCGAACATAGCGCAACTTCACACACCAGCTTCCCGTAACGCATGGAGAATAGCCTCATTTTCCTCATGGGCCCATACTTGAAGTGCCCGCCTCTCTCGAGTGATTACCTTAAGTTCCTGCTGCGCACCTTTGAGTGTGTGCATGGCACTGGCTGCCACAAAGAATGCCTCGTCCGTTTGCCAACGCGGAGGAGTGCCAATGGAGCCGTCGAGACTGTCGAGAGGTCCGAAATGTTGGTGAATCGGGTGGTCAGATTCTAAGTTAAACATCCCATCACTAGGCACAGGAATAGGCTTTTTCCAATGCACGGGAGCTTCGTCCCAGCTGCGGAGAACTCGTTCGACATGCTCATTGAATTTCCGGCGAAGTCGATATATCCGGGGTTTGAGCTTCTTGTCGGTTTGTGCAGTGCGTTGCGCCTGGTGATCTTCCAGAAGGTATAAATGAACACGTCCTATTCGAGGGCACTAGACTTACCTAGGTGAAGATGAATATGGCCTATATTCTGCATGTACGAGTGTTTCTGGGCACAAAGGGCATCCTGAAGCTGAGTCTGCGTCACACGCAGCTGAATTAGTTGGGTGTACAATTTGGACTGCAGCATCGTCTCCAATTGATTCTGGTCCAATGACTTGCTGAGCAGTTTGTCTTCTTTGGCGGAAAGTCGGTGCGCGATCATGCGTTCCTGCTCCATCAATTCACTAAGTTCATCATTCTGAAGTCCGAGAGGAGTGCCGATGCGTCCAGCACTAACGAGAACATCGATTTGTCGTCCGACCTTGGTAATATGGCCTCGAACGAGTTCAAGACTGTCTCGGAGACGGAGGAGACCTTCGATCTCTTTTTCCATCCCTTGCCTCCCACGGCCTGTGGAGCAATGTCAGCAGAGAACTTTAAAGAATAGAGAAGATTGACGCACTTGGAATTTGGGCCTGGTAGTAGAGTTTCGCCTCGTTCCAGTCCCGTGCCAAGTTGTCCAACTGGGACGGCTGTATTCCTAATTCGACCAACTGGACTCCCACTTCAGATATCTTTTTCGTGGCATCCTGATATTGTCGGCTAAGCCATCCGCCTAGTCGCTTGAGGTTTTGTTGATCAAGATATGCGAGTTTTGTATCGATTGTATAGAGACGCTGGTGAAACTGCAGAGTCATGAGTATGCATTTAATGGCACTTGAGATGATGGCAAACGAACCCCCGATACTTGACAAACACGAATCAAAGGGCTGATAGAGTTCCAAAACCATTCGGTCCCCTCGCCATCTGTGCATCCGAAGGCTTCGATTTTGTGGGGATGATACGTAATCTGGCACACAAACTGGTGCCCGTATGCATGCAATGCCGGTAGACCGAAAAGAATACGGTTCGCCCATTTGGGCAGGATCTTCCACTGCGGATGGTTTGTTAAGCCGAATTTACCCAAGGTAGAAATACATGACAAGACAACGTACCTTCATCATGCTTCTGTGATATTGACATGTCGAGATCCATGGAGAAATCCCACTGTAAAGTTCCCTGGAATCTCTTGAAAAATTTTGTCCAGTATGGCGAACATATAATATTGCTTTTCGCCAGCCTCTGTCATGTTGACAAGGTACCAGACGCGGTCATGGCGACAAACAGCTGCAACAAGCCCTGTATCGTTGAATTTCGATTTCTTACTCTTTGATCGAGCCTCATTCGCCACATTAAACGATTGCACACAAAGATCCGATATTTCGTTTGCGACAGCGATGCCATTCTCACGATCTACATTTGGGACTTTGCTGTTTCGTTTCCCTTCTATGTAGCATTTCATAGCCTCACACTCCTCTGGTGAAATGAATAGAGTGCGTGGGGGACAGTCACTGAGAGCAGGGTCATGAACCCCATGTTCATCATACTCACGCGATTGCATGAAACACGCATCGCCAGAAAACTGTATATCGGGCCTAGAATCAATATAAAGTTAGCTTTGGTCCCAGTGTATTCTAAATTGATAACGTACAACCCATCTGTGGTTAAATAAGTATCACCGCCACAACAGATTGGGCATCGTGAGCGAAGATAAGGGCTCGGGCGCTTCCCGTCATGCAACGGTTTGTGGTCCTCGTCCTGGGTGAAGTAGGAATGTGTGATGGGGTTCCCGGCCAGCGATTTGAACGTCTGTGGGATCACAGCATGTTCCCCTTGAGCCTGGTGCTTCCGAGAGGATTCAATCGCGTTATTGACAGTCTGAGACACCATGTCAATCATGACTCGGTAATACTGTAGCGCCCGGCCATAACGACAACAAAGAACGTCCTGTTGATTCAAAAGATGAGGGAAACACAAAGCTTCAAATGTAGACTACTAACCTGACCCCCGAGCACATACCCCTTCCTTGCCAGGCACGACGTGAGAGTCTCGGCCCAGTTCATGACATTTGGGGCACCGACCATGAACAGCGTTGATACAAGATCGAGCTGATCAAGATCGACTGCGAGCGTAGGTCGCACTGGGGCAGATGGAAAGAGGCCCCGCTCAAGGAGCTGAAGGCTCACGGGGGCAACATTTGCAAACATCGAGGTAAATCTCTTCGAGGTCTACATTATTTAGGACGTTAGTACCCATGAGAAATAGAAAGAAA
Source organism: Hydnum rufescens UP504 (assembly GCA_014904985.1). Classification (NCBI taxonomy): domain Eukaryota; kingdom Fungi; phylum Basidiomycota; class Agaricomycetes; order Cantharellales; family Hydnaceae; genus Hydnum; species Hydnum rufescens. The sequence continues at coordinate 64,780 of MU129051.1, read as the reverse complement.
ATCGACGAACACTTTGTATAGACACATGTAACCTTAAGTTTCCACCCGGAGGGTCCATTACAGTTAGTTTTCGTGCACGAACTGTGGAAAGTTGGCACAGGGTGCTGCCCGTTGGAAGTTGCGCTCATGAGCTTTGCGTATGGTGTCACCAACTGAGGGAGAATCATGTTCCATCGCCTAGCAGATGCTGTTCGTTTCTCCGACGTTGTGCGATATGTTCATTTTGTTGGAGAATGGACAGCAGGAGACTCAGTAAATACATCATTCGCACCAAGATCGTCCAGAGATATCGAACCGGGAGCCACTGGTGCACCACTGTCAGTCATTTTCACCTGTCCTAGTTTCTGCATGACTACACTTCGCACGAAGTAGCTGAGTATTTCTCTGATACAGAGTCCGGCCCCCAGCATGAATCACGGGAATGAAAGCATCGACTTTTCGTTTTTGAGGGATGATTGGTGGTGGACGTGCAGTACTTCTGTCGAAGAGTTCAAAAGGCCTGCGCGCAGGAGTTACAGGATGATTGTCATGAGACTGTATGAGGCGGGGGGTGAATCGATTATTTGAATCACCATGGTGGGCGGCAGTTGGTGGCTGCATACTGCATGACTCAGAATTTAACGCCTTTGATGTCGATATCCCCCCCCCCTGTTTTTTCTGTGTTGTGGGTTTGTCACCCACAGTTGGGCGCTTTCTGGGCTCGGCCACTCCCGCATTGAGTGATTATATTCATTTGGCGGTCATTGGATTGATTCACTCCTGCAGCCTGTATGCACTAACATGGCCCATGCATATCTTATAATCCGAGTCTAAAAACCCACCTTGGCAGACATTGAGTTGCACCACATTAATGCACATTAATGCACCGATCTGACTGACTTCGGCAGTAGCTGAATAAACCTATAGTCCGAATCAATGACAAGCTAAAGAATTGCACAGTGTTGCAACACTCCCTTCCGTGCAAATAGGACTGAAATAATATAATTGCTATGGCTGGAAGTTAC
>MU129051.1:42708-61512 GCA_014904985.1 Hydnum rufescens UP504 | reverse complement strand
CTTCGCGGGTCGCCTTGGTTTCTTGCGATGTGACGTATGAGATTCATGGTGGCTCCTGGCCTTGGAGTTCCCTCAGATTCAACAATGCCCTGTTGGTTTGTTAATGATAGGTTCCTGTACAACAGATAGGATCCTTACGCTCTGGATAGTCATACACTGGCGATTGAAACCCTGGAATACTACATTCCATATGTGTGGATTTGATCTATGTGGATCAGATGCCCAACAATAGCAGGAACGGTATCGCGAATGTGTCATGCCGGCGGCTCGCTAATATGAATGATTGGGTTGCCAGTGAGAGCGGTCCTATCCACGATGGCATTACGACGTTGAGTCGGAGCATTACGATGTGGAGATTGATGTAGTGGACTGGGGTTTGCCTCTAGTTGGTTCGAAAATCCAACTCGAACAAGCCCATGTATTGGAGCGTTGCTGGGCATGTTGTCTAGGTGGGATACTGAACTAATCAGTGGGTCAGCAATGGTAATGAACGATGCATTTTTACGTGACGCAGCGATGGGTATGACTGACCACGCTAAGTAAAACGTTGTGCGGGCAGCGTGATCGTGGATATAAATGCGTATCTCTCACGAGGTGTTTGGTTATTTTCTGCCTGAAGAGATATTAAGGTGGTAACACACATGCAACAGAGCGGGATGGCGGCTCAACGAACCAATGCAATGGGACCTTCCCAGTTAGGAAGAACTAGTGTAGCAACACTATTTCAATTAGTGTAGCTACACTAAAACTCATAAGAGCACTGACCACATCCCTATCCCAAATTTGGTGCCAGATGAACATAGTCTGCTACATGATATGATGCTATAGCATGGCCCTGGCCACAGAATAGAGACGGAGAAGAAATGGAAGGTAAACAAGAGCGGAACGAAGGCCAGTGGCATCCGAATCCCACAGACGGAAGCAAAACCGTGGTGATCACTTCTAGGGATCCTGCATCAGTTAAAAAGTCCAACTCCGTCCACTCCGTCCTCCCCAAACTTACCGCTTAATCTCTCTCTTGGGAAGTAGCTGCATATAACCAACCCCACCTGATTTTCCCCTGATGCCGACAATCTATCCTTGAACAGTGCACGGGTTATGGGCGGAGTGCACAATGGTATATATCAATTGAACATATTCCGTGCTATACTGAGCTCTGCATTATTTTCAGTGCCCTGGAATTGTTTCCCCCAAATTGCCCCATTTGTCTCAATCCAAGCCGCTGACCCCTGATCTGCTTCAGACACGAATTTGGATGTTATGTTCACCCATCTCTGGCTTTTGTATGGATTTTTCCAATCGAACACAGTGGAGTTCCATTGTTCGTTTACTTCCTTGTGTAGTAGCTCAGGAAGGACTTGCCCCCCTCCCATCCCCTCACTTGACCACAGCTCGCCAGAGAAACCCCCTGCATGGTGCGAACAATTTCGTGTTTTTCAAGGCACTATGATCATACTGACCGGCCTCCGGAAGGCAAACCAAGAGGATGCCGAGTTCTTCGCCCTCTTCAATGTTCGTTTTTCGCCTTACACCGGCGACACAATCTAACTGCTAATTTCATTCAGCAGCAACGACCAATTCGTGAGGCAGCTAGAAGGAATCATGCTGTCACTATGAATTCAGATGCCGCTGCCCTCCGTGTAGCAGCAGCCTCTAACAAGCAAGAACAGAGCAGTAAACCCGCCCGCAAAAAGAGCAGCTAAGCGGAAGGAGCCTGAGGTCAGCCTTCTAACACGATCCAATTGCCGCAGCTAACGTACTCAAAGAGTTCTAAGAAAACGGATGATACCAAAGAAGAGGTCCCTGTCCCCATGAAGCGTCGCCGCAAGAATTCACTTAGCCCCAAAAAAGCATCGGCAAGGATCCTGGAACGACAGAATGATGTCGCTGCCACGAATGAGGTGCGGGCAGAATCCTTGATGATCGCGTATATGAGTCTCACTCTTTGAATACAGATGGAACCAGCCACTACTCGTGTAGAGGGGGAGACCGCGTTCATGGATCATGAAATCAGATCGGAGAGCCGCCCCTTGCCACATGCATCGTCTGTCCTTCCACCTTATGAAGAACTTCCAAATACACTAATTTCCCTTCCAGAAATCCACAATTACACTCCTCCGCCAACTCCTTGTGAACCTTCCGAGGCAGCTTCCAGAAGCTTCGGAATACGACTTTGCATTTGGACAGCCTTTCGAAGATGACCTAGATGATGATGATGTTCGAGCATTGTACCACGATTCTCTCGCTAATATATTTGGGACTCATGCCAGCATTCGGAACACAATGCGAGAGAGGCGCCTTGAGGTGTTCAAAATTTGCTCTGCTCCCCGACGAAAGGACAACTATCCCCTATTCAAATTGCAACGGAGATGGACAGCTCGGTCTTATGGGGCCGCAGAAAACATGCCATCGCAATTGCAGATGACTTCGAGAGAGTCTTCGCCAGTGTCCCCGGCGATGGTCCAATGCTCCAGTGGGTTGAAAACCTTATTTCCATGGCCCAAACTTCCTACGCTTTGTTCAATAAGGAATATGTATGTATTTCCTGCACTTTACTATTCGTTTTTTAATGTATTTTCACAGGAGAGCTCCAGCATCCATGAGAGTGAGACTCAACATAACCCGCCTGCCACCTCAGTCTCCACCCATGATACCAACTCTAACACCCTCCAACCCCTACAATCGAAGTTTTACCACGCACCACCCCTGGTTCGACTCACTCAGGGGGCGAATGGACGTCTATTTGCTGTCAATAAGGGCGATGAATTATCGAGAGTGATCTAGATCCAGATATGGAAGACATGTTTGATCCGACGAATGTCTCCGAGGACGAAATCGACAAAGACCATTTCCTGGAACTCGACAAACCTCTCCACCTGTGAAACGTAAAAAAAAGTCTCCCACTGCCCCCAATTCAGCTGTAATTGGCAATCACCGCAATGGTACAGGCAACGCTACTGGTGAGAACAACAATCGGGGATTGCAGAGTCAGCGACCTATCAAAAACCAAGCATCGGGTGATCAAAAGCAAACTATTCATCGATGATGATCACTATGACGGCGACGGTGGAATTAACGCCGGTGGAATCGACAGCGGTGGAATCGACAATGGTGGAATCGACAGCAGGGGGATTGGTAACAGTGGAATCGCTGACGGTGGAATCACTGACGGTGGAATCGCTGACGGTGGAATCGCTGACGGTGGAATCGCTGACGGTAGAATTGATGATGGTGGAATCGCGACGGTGGAATCGATGATGGCGGAATCGATGATGGTGGAATCGACGACAGTGGAATCGACGACAATGGAAGCGACGATGGTGGAATCGACACCAGCCAGGACGACAGTGGTGAGATCAATGGCAGTGCGGCCAAGTCCACACCTGGCCGACGATTAACCCAACTTGAGGAGGATGAAACCTGGACCTTGCGGATGATCTGGACCATCAGGTGGAGGATATGGCCACCCATATGAACGTCCTATCTCCTGAATCTGGCTCACTCTCGGTATGCTCTTCAAGGCAAGAGAGCCCCATCTGCCTGGACAGGATTCCAGAAGACGTTTAAGGAACGAATAAGAAAACCACGTGACCAAGTAAGCTAAATACTCTTATCATATATCCCTCTCCTCATGTTTTTTTGGTAGGTCTGCAGGTGTGGACTCGCAACGTTGTGGCACCGGCATAAAAAGCCCATAGAGCTTTGCTTGATAATGAAGGGCTTAAAAAGTTTGAAGATGACATGATCCAGCGTTGCATGGACGATGAAGCATCTAAAGACCTAACCAAGGTGTTGAATGGGGGGCGTGCTAAAGTTATGGATTGCATTGGTAACCAGCTCTCTCGCCAGGTGAGTATGATATGCTCAAGCCTCATGTATCCTATTGACTCACTATTTATAGGCACGAGCCTTGGAGAAACTTAATGTCGTCGTGGCAGGCTATGTTCTGTGCGGAGACCCCAGCGACAGTCGCGCTGTTACTCAGAATTCATTTTTTGGGACGCCGGCGGTCGCGAAAGCATGCACCAAGACATGGCATGTCATTATCTACCGACATTATTGTTCGAATATAGTAGGCCCCACTCCTTAGTCCATTTATACTCCAAACATCTGACATTTTTTACTTTTCTGTTCTTTTTTAACTAATCACTAACTGATCCACAAACCCGCCCAGTCCCAGACGGTTTTGTGCCATTCAAGCGTATTTTTGTGGGTATGGGGCAAGCGTGCCTTGAATGCGGTGTTCGGCTGGTTGGATGGCCTTCGTTCCAGCAATTCCCCCACAGGCGTAGTGGTGTGAAGTGGAGTGCCGTGGGGTCCGAAGCCACACAGAACTTAATATCTTTCATTTGGATATTAAAAAATAGGCAGAATTTCAAGCTCGTGAAGTGGACAGATGGTAAGCATGGGTCTCTTTTGCGATACTTTCTCTGACTTTTCATCCTTTAGATGAGCTATACAACAAAAGCCGCGGAAACAATGGCTCTATTAGCCTCGTTGTAGACACCGAGGAGAGAACACATATAAGGGCGGATGAAATTGACAATTGGGAACATCATTTCCTTCGACGTTCTGAGCCCTCACGACCACCCTCCCATTCTCGCATCTCTACGCATAGCCGTACCCCTGCACAGGGAAATGTGCCCATACCTCAGAAGGCCTCTGGGCGCGCCCGGGCAACTGCCAAGGAAATGAGCACAAACGGCTTGTTCGCACCTTGAATAAACTTGATGCTGAAGAGGTTTCCTCCAAGGTCCATAAAACGTCACAAAGGGCTGCTATCGCATCGGTTCGAGTCCCATCTGGGTGTTCCACAGACCTACCGGCACTTTCCCTTCCAGATGAGGTGGATCGCGTCAATCCTCTCTCGCCGACATTCACTGTCGACTCCTATGATTCATCCTGTCCCCCTACCCATGCCAACGATGTCACAATCGCTACTATGGACCCATCCGTGGGAAATTCTAGCGTCGGGGACTGCATGGCCCTTCTCTCTGGGTTAGTGCACGAATGAACAACCCACTCACAACCTGTGCCCTCCTGACACATCACAAATGCTGCCTCTCACAGCATTCCTCACTTGGCCCATCCTCGTATCCTGGTCCTCGACAACTAGTGATTCACTTGGCAGCGAAAAATATCCTGTCTCGGCAGACAGTGATCAACCAACTCGTGCACATCCCCCACTGTCACCGAACCCACGAAATCCGAACCATGCACCTCCTCAAGAGGATCGTGACAGACGAAACTCGGAATCTCATGTGGAGAACTCAGGGCCTCATCTGGATCGTGACGGACAAAATTCGGGACCTTATCTGCAGAACACTGGACCTCGTCTGGATCGTGATGGACGAAACTCAGAATCTCATGTGGAGAACTCAGGGCCTCATCTGGATCATGACGGACAAAATTCGGGACCTTATCTGCAGAACACCGGACCTCGTCTGGATCGTGATGGACGAAACTCGGAATCTCACGTGGAGAACTCAGGGCCTCATCTGGATCGTGATGGACAAAATTCGGGACCTTATCTGCAGAATGCCAGACCTTGTCTGGATCGTGACAGACGAAATTTGGGACCTTATCTGCAGAACGCCGGACCTCATCTAGATCGTGACGGACGAAATTCGGGACCTTATCTGCAGAATGCTGGACCTTGTCTGAATCGCGACAGACGAAACTCGGAATCTTATCTGGATCCCAATGGACGCCACCAGGGACCTCATCTAGATCGCGATGGACGGAACTCAGGACCTCATTTAGATCGTGATGGACGGGGCATGGGTATTCATCTAGATCATGACGGACATTTGATGGAGCGTCATGAGAGTATCTCGTCCAGAAACAGCCACCCCTTCAATGGGTATGATAATCTGTCTAATGTTCCGAGTAATTGATTCTGGAACGTTGGACTTGGCGGCAAGACCAGAGTTGAATTCCCGGGCGACGAGTGAAGCCAGCCTCCCCCATCAAGGAGCCCTCGCGTGCCGTATCAAAGGAATGAACATGGGTATGACCCAGGCAATGAACAGTACCAAAACAGCAGGGGAAATGAACACACATCTAACTCGCTCAACGAACAGTACCGAAACGGCGGCGGAAATGAGTGTACATATAACCCACCAACAAACGGTATCGAAACAGCAGCAGAAATGAGCATTCATATAACCCACCCAACGAACAGTACCGAAACACCAACGGAAATGCGTGTGCATATAGCCCACCCAACGAACAGTACCGAAACGGAAGCAGAAATGGGCATGCATATAATGCGCCTGATAGCTGGTGTGATGCATCCAGCAATCAGCATACCCAGCACTGGACTGAAACGCCTGGTAACCGTTACTGGGATCCTGGATCCAATGGCCAGCATCCCAAATATTGGAATCAAGCACCAGCAACCAGTACTGGGATAGCTTCGTCGCCTCCTCATCTCATGATTCAAATGCCCCCAGTCAAGTTCCAGGCTGGTCAGACACTCTTGGGGGCCTTAAAAGGTATGTCATTTTGATATCTGTATAGTGCCTGATAGGCTTGTATTATGTTTGATATCAAAAAGTGATCAAAAGAGTATTTGATAGCAAAGAGTCGGGTTTTGAGCTCAAGTTGAGATCAATTTGAGATCAATTTTGGAACTTGTAGAATTCTGCACTGGCCAACCTGTCAATTACCTAATATCCTAAATAGGTAATTATGTAATCCACCCAAAAAAGCAGTGACATAATCATACATAACAATAATAGTATTATGTAATATTAAATTACATAATTAGTTGATGATATAATCAAATATATTATATAATACATGTTACTTAATATACATAATTACCTAATTAATATTATCTAATTAATTACACAATCCAGGTTGCGTGACCACACACCAGCAAGAGGGGGCACCCCTGCCCCAGACCAACTAGAGGGGTGGGGGAGGGGCTAGAGGGGCCACCAGAGGGGAAGGGGGCCCCAGGGTGTGCACTTAGGGGGATCCTATAATGGGGAATGATGGGTTAGTTGAAAAAATCAATAGTAGTGCAAAAAGGGCAGCCAGAGGCAGCCCATTTTGCACTAGAGTAGCTAAAATGCAATAACATACCTTAACACCACACCCCAGTCTATACTGGGGTGTGGTGGCTTGTCCTGGGCTCTTGGTAGATGGAGGTGGTGGTGTCATGCAACAGAAAAAATTGCCAGCAGTTGCTGGTAAATTGAACCTGGGACTCAATGCCGGCAATTGCCCAGTTTCAAAGGCAAGCCACCTGCTGCTATGAAAAAACCTAAATGCGGTAACTAGATAGACCAATATAATAGGGTAGATTAGATAATACACCATAATAACTTTGGATCAAATCTCATTACATAATACAGTGATTACTATTAAAAAAAGCCTAAATGCGGAAATTGAATGAAGTACATCCAAATAAGTGCTGAGCAGATCACTCTGAAATTTGGTACATGATTAGAGACTACTTCTATGCAAATTACATCAAAATTTCAGCCACCTTGGTCCAAGGGTTATGGAGATATAAGGCAACAAGTCTGGATATTGACAATTCATTTCCTCCCCTTCCAGACCAGCTAGAGACTCAAAAATTGGCAGGAATCCAGACAATATAATGTACTAATCATGTGCCAAGAATCAGCCAATCCATGCACATTAAGGGAATGAACTGCACAATAGGTACCAGAAGCACTGGAAATTGCCAAAATTCAAGGAGTGTGAGGATCAGTTCAGAATTTTGGCACATGATTAGACACTGTTTGGACGAAGAACATATCAAAATTTCAGCCAGATCCATGCATTAATTACAGAGATATGGGGAAAACAAGTTTAAACATTGATATATCAATTTACTCCCCCCACAGACAAGCTATGGACTTGAAATTTAACATGGGGAATGATAATATAATTAACTAACTATGTGCTAAAAAATCAGCTCTATTCTGTGTACTTCTAGATATTCAACTCCCTTTTCAGGCAAAAAGAGAACAACAAGCTACCATGAATGTTAAACACTTTCAATAACACCCAAAATAGGTGGAATGGTCTGGTAATATTATAGCCCTGACTGTGTCAAACAATGGAATCACTTGGATGTGTGGAAGTAGCTGAAATTGAGGGGGAGGGGGAGGAAGATCAAAGTGCATTACATAAGATGTAGAGCAGGGGTGGCTTTGATATTACACCACTGAGTTAATACATATATGGGGAGTCCACATGCCAGTATTTCAGCCCAACTGGACTCCATTTAGGCAGTTTTCCACAGGCCTCCCCCCTAAACAACAATTTCCTCCCCAGAGCCTTCCATCCACACAATTCCCTTGAAAATGCACACTTAGATCATTCAAATGCATCTATACATCCCTCAAATTTTCAAACTCATGCCTCCAGTGTCAGAGTCTCCATAATATTTTCAAGTTTCACTGAAATACACCCTCCAGTTGGGACACTTCCAGATCTCCAATCACTCTGATTTTTTGTAGGACACACCCAGTCACCATTTGAGGCTCAGCCACCAATTTTCAGCCCATTCTAAACACTTTTGACACCAGTCACATGACTAGGTTCTTCCCCTCCCCCTGCTCCACTCAGTGATCCAATTTGTATGAACTTTGATGCCCCAGGTAGTAGTAGTATATGAGAGTGCATGATTCAAATTTCAGGACATTCCATGCAATATTCATTGAGTTATTCAAGAAATATGCTAGATCAATTCACTTTGGGGTCAGAACTATGGTAAATACTTGGATGTACCATAGTTCTGACCCCAAAGTGAATTGATCTAGCATATTTCTTGAATAACTCAATGAATATTGCATGGAGTGTCCTGAAATTTGAATCATGCACTCTCATATACTACTACTACCTGGGGCATCAAAGTTCATACAAATTGGATCACTGAGTGGAGCAGGGGGAGGGGAAGAACCTAGTCATGTGACTGGTGTCAAAAGTGTTTAGAATGGGCTGAAAATTGGTGGCTGAGCCTCAAATGGTGACTGGGTGTGTCCTACAAAAAATCAGAGTGATTGGAGATCTGGAAGTGTCCCAACTGGAGGGTATATTTCAGTGAAACTTGAAAATATTATGGAGACTCTGACACTGGAGTCATAAATTTGAAACTTTGAGGGATGTTATAGATGTGTTTGGATGATCCAAGTGTACATTTTCAGGGCAATTACATGGATGGAAGGCTCTGGGGAGGAAATTGTTATTTAGGGGGGAGGTGTAATATCGCATTATTCAACTTCAAATATACACAGGAGTCATCATTAGACGAGGCGGAGTTGACATTCCTGTAAACAGAGGAGAGAGAGAAATCCTCCTGCTCTAGGCACTGGCTTCGAGTGGATGGGCCACACATGAGGCTAAGCACTGGCTTCACCTCGTACATGGGAGAAGTGGAGGGAGAGGGGAAAGGAATAGGGGAGGTGTGGTAGTAGCTGGCTAAGGGGGCCAGACTACTATCTAAGGAGGCGAGGGAATAGTCAGCTAGTAGGTCAGAGAAGAGACTCACTTAGTAGAGTCACACTCGTATGCAACTCTCCCTTATCCTTTGCAACACTGTGCTCTATGGCAATGGTTCAGGTAGCTTAGTTGGGTGGGTTGTAACATGACTCAGTCACATGGCTGCATAGTTTCACGGGTCTTGCAAGAGTGAAGAAGTCTGGGCAAAAGATAGATTTGATTCCACCACATTAGCAACTTAGAATTGTCACAGCCATGCTATTACATAATAGTACAGATGAAGGGACAGACATAGGGGATGACAGCTATGTACATACAAACCTTGAGCACTATATTACAGAGCCCCCCAGCATGGACACTATGATTCTTGCTCCAGGAGGCTGAGGTCTTCGATACCTAGGTCATCTAACGTAATCTCGTACCTTTCGAACCACCCGTTCCATCTGAATTGTTCACCGGTGTACATGCCATGGGCCCCAATAGAGGTGGGGTCAACTTCTGGGATGGTGTGGGCTAGCCATATGAGGACATCATGGTGGGGACCTAGGAACGGGATTTGCACATTGAATTTGATGGGATCTTCATATGATAGATGTCTTTCGAGTACCCCTAATACCTCATTTGTGGCCTTAATGATCTGGGCAGTGAATGGACATTAGATAGGTTTGAGATGATTCACCCTCTGCTTAAGATATCAGATTGCAATTAGGGGTGAGATCAAGTATCATGACATGAGGCTTTGGGAGGTCCTGAAAATCTGAGGGGGGCCTTGGGGGTAGAGCACCCGCATGAGGTCAGCTGATTTGAACGTCATGCCAGGGGGGTGAGCTGGGCTACTGCTTACAAGAACCATTTCTGGGATAGGACATTCGTTCTTACACCCCATGTGGTGTATCTTGACAGTCTCCAAAATCTGGTTTTGGACTTCCCCACTCCATGTATGATATTTTCCTTCCTCGTATGGCCAGGCACATGCTGAGGGCTCTGAAGGGTAGAACTTTGCTGCCCCCTTTTGGCTCTCTAGGGCTCTGCAGGCACGGTCTCGATGCATAAAGACCAGGACAAGCCAGGGTTCTTTGTAGAGCCATTCTTTGACCCCAGAACTGTAGCATTCGACTAGTTCCTCCTCCAATTGCACTGGGGAGTTCAAGTACATGAATGGGGATAATTCCACTGGGAACCTCTCCATTCGCACCTTGGTTTCTCCCCAGATTTCATCAGGGTTGGTCATAGGTGGCACGTTCCCTGATTCCTTGGTGGGGGACTTGTCGGACAGGAGAGCGGCCCCTTCTGGCAGGGTGAAATCATTATCCTCCTGAGATTCAAAGTCCTCATACAGTTCGAGTTCTTCCTCAGGATAGGAGGGAGTGTCCTGTCACTGGTGTACTCGTCTCTCCTCTGGCAATTCCACATGGGACCTTCTTGCTGCACCTTGAGTGGAGGGGTAACAGGGTCTATATTGTTGAGGCACTCCAGCAGGGCAGGGGGAGCACTGTGAGTGTGGGTGGAGGGGTTGATTAGGCATGCTGCCAACTCAGTCTGTAAGGTGGGTTCAGGGAAAGGTTCAGGCTTGCACCATTCATGTCCTTTGCGTTCCATCCATTCATGACACATTGGATAATTCTGATGGAGGAAGGCCAGGGGGGAGGAGAGAATTTGTGATCAGCCCACTTGGTCAGAGGCAACATCGCCTCCCCCAGGCATTCCTGCAGCTCCTTCAGTACTGGCAGATAGTTGCCTTCCTGGATTTGTGACAGCCATCAGAGCAGCCCCTCCAGGTAGACTTCACCGGGTGGGCCCTTGGCTTTGCGGAAGTAGGCTGGATGATGCTGGTAGTAAGGGCCAGTGTGCCTCATTTCCTGCAGGTGGTTTTTCTTCATCACCCACACATATTCTGGTGGGCTCACCAAACATTGAGAGAACTGCTCTTGGACATTCTGCTCAAATTTCTCCTGGATGACCTTGCGGGGGTACGAGTCCATCATTCTCCAGGAGGGGTGCTTTTCATGGATCTCCCGTTCAGCTGAAATCCACAAGGGCAAGTTCTGAGTTGTCCCCCTGGGAAGAAGCTTGAGGGGAGGGTTCTTGTTCTCGATTTCCATTGCCCATACTGGGACTCCTAATTGCGTGAGCCCCTCACCGATGAGTTGGGAGCAGGCATCCTGTCTCAATATGATGAGTCTTGTGAGATGTACAGTCATCTGGAACTGTGGAGGGTGGAGCTGTTCCTTGAAGCAGATGAGGTATAATATGACATGGAAGGCCATATTGGTGAACCCTGTTGTGTCGAGTACTCTCCTTCGAATCTCCTGGGCAATGTGGACGGCTTTCCAAGCCAGGGCCAGGGTCAATCCCTGCTGTAGGAGATACATCCACATAGAGCTGAAATGCCAGTCCCAATCATAGGCAGAGGAAGGAGGATGTGGAATCGGCTTGTAATCTGGTCTATACATCTAATACAGCACAGCATTGTGTGGCTAGTGTCCTGGGCATCATTCAGGAATTTGATCAACAGGGAGCGAAGTTGAGGGTTTGGCCCCCATGCTTGGAGGAGGTGAACACAAGGGTCGAAGTTGAACTGGCTGACGTTGAAGGGAATGAAGGCACAGTGCAACAGGAAGGGGAAGTTCTTAGGAAGCAACTGGGTGCGATATGTCCATTCAAACTTTCCCAGCCGTCCCCATTTGTCCAAGTGCTCCCATCTGTAGCTGTAGGGATCTTTAGTGAATGGAGCTTGACCTTGGACCCGAGGAAAGGCTCTGGCAAGGTTCAGAGTAGTTAGGCTGTAGATGTAAAAATACCTGCAGCTCTCAAGCGATAGGTATTCAGCAGGGCGCCGTTCAGGGTTATCCTCTTCATCTCCATATTGGGTGTAGTAGGGATCTGAGGGATCCGTACCCTCCCCAGGCATGGTGTAGCGGCAACCTTGCCTGATGCCCTTATGTCTTCTGGGGCCTGGATGCTGCATAAGTACTGTCGGTGGGGTTAGCTGCTGGTAGAGGGAGGACTGGGAAAGGGAGTAAGTGAGAACACGGGAAGAGAGGCAAATAGGAAGTGGGGAAGAGGAGATCGAGGGAGCCAGGGGGCTTTTAAGTTGCGGAGATGGGGGGTAGGGGAGCTCCACAGCTGCCTCATGGGGTCTGTGAGTACTCTAGGCACACTCCTCCAGGGTCCTGCAATACTCCCTGAGCCTGGAGAAAGCATTCTGCAGCCTGGGTTCTGACTCAAAGGTATTGTGCTCTGGCCTGTAGCCCTTCCATCTTATGAGATACTCTCTTCTTCGTTTCTGTGGATTGTATTGATGCCTGACTATTCTTTCTACTTTGTACTCTTCTTCTGTGGCTAATTCTCTCATTTCTGGGAGCTTCACTCGTTCTTCCACCTGGTCGTCACAGTAGTATTTCATTAGATGTTGTATATTTATAACGGGGTGCATCTTATACTCGGGCAGTATCTGGAGGTGATATACTACTGGGTTGATCTTTTCTGAGACCAGGAAAGGGCCTATGCGACATTGTACTAGCTTTCTCCCTGTCCCTTGTACATCCACTAGCTCCAAGGAATGAGGATTCACTAGAACCTCATCCCCTTCTTTGAATCTCATCGCATCATCTAAGATTGTAGGCCTTGGCTTGCCTGGCTTGGGCTCGTACTAAAGCATCCCTTGCTTGGGATCGGTGCACCTCAAGCTTGTTGATAAAGGCTGTTGCTGCTACACCATTGGGCTTGAGCCAGGTGATTCCTCTCTTTACTGGGTCTATTGCCACTGCTTTTGTCTGAGGTGCATACCCATGCAATAGGAAGAAGGGTGAATAGCCTGTGGAGGAGTGTGGTGGTAGCATTGTGGGCCAATCACTAGCATCCCTAGCCACTGGGCCCAGGAGCTACAATTGCCTGTGGTATACACTTGTAATGCTACCTCTAGCATGTCATTAGCCTTCTCAGTCTGCCGTCCATTTGGGGGTGATGTGAAGTCGAGAGCAGTACAGCCCATGCTGTAAATTTTTTGCAAAAAATGCAGTAACTTACTTGTCAGGATCAAATTGACATTTGCTTCCGCCTAAGGACTTACCCGTCAGAGTATTATTCTTCATCGACTCTATCATATGGCGCCTACTTCCTCAAATGCTCTTGTCTCCTCTATCCCTCCATTCACTACGGGGGTTATTGTCATCCTTGCCATTATTGGCATTTCTCTTATTATTATTGCCCTTGTTCTATCAGGCCTCGGCCAGCGGGCTATGACAGCAGGCCAGTTTTTGATCCATAGATGATGTCATATAAGGAATGCAGGGATCATGCCCCAAGGAAACTTCGATCCAACAGTTGCTCCACTACATTCCTCAAAAAGCTGTGTGAGCTCAGCTGTACATGTGGTCCACTTGGCATGCATGTCAGGGGGCATCTGCTTTGGGGCTTGTGTTGGCCGTATTCCTGTTAGCCCCTCTGTGGCAATGATGTACAAATGAATTTTCGGTAGAAGCAATGTTTGCACTGGTAATTCCACTTTACACCATTTTTGCATGGCACTCATCCCACACACCATTGTGTTATGTTTGGATGCAGCAATGTCAGGATTCCCAGATATGATGATGTACATAATATGCATATTGAGCTTGGCACCCCATTTAACATCATTGGACCATCTCTTGTTCAGGCTCTTCATCTGGCTCCCTAACTCAGCTGCATTCAATGAGATCTTCTGGGCAGTCACAACTTTGCATTTCATGTGCTCTGCTACCAGCTCCTTCACCTTTTGTTTCCATGCCTCGGATTGCGACCCCCCATGTTCAGAAATGAGGGCAAGATATGTCAGCTTGATCACCTCTGCCACATATTCATGACATGGTCCTGCAAAGGCTGTGAATGTTAGAAAGATGTCTGGAGTGAAGAGAGATAACATATTACTTATGAGTTGCCTTCTCAGGATCTTCAGGAAATGCATTCTGGTATGCATTCCATGCATTGCCACCAGCCTGCCACTCCTTAGTGGCCATGACCAAATTTGCAATCTGCATCATGGCATCAAGAGGATGTTCCCAGGCCTTCATGCAAAGCCTAAGACCTGCCATCAGGTCATTGGTGAGACCCTTGACCTCTAGCACTTGTTCCCAGGTGAAGTGACCCCCTGTCATCATGGAGGACACAACCTCTTTGTCCAGATCATCGTCATCATCATCATTATCACCATTAATGAGATTATTGATGTCCTCTTGATCTGCCACAGATGCATCAACAAGATCATCTGCATACTCTTGATCTGCCACAGGATCATCACTGTTGGACTTGTACCCATCATCTGACAAAAACAATGAATGCTCAGGGGCATTTATTTCATCCTCCAGAGCTCCATCATTGACCATGGGAAAATGAGCCAGGGATGAAGATGTTGCAATGATTGGGGAGGGCGATTTAGTTTGTGTGAGAGCATGAGAAAACATGGGTGGTGGGGGACTGGAAGCATGAGATGATAGTGGAATAGGGACCAGAGGTGAAGGATGATGAGAAGCTTGGCTTTTCATGCCTTGTTGTGTAACTTCATCTAGACACTTTGTGCCATGAGGGGGGCCGGTACGCTCCTTGAAGGCAGCTTGGTGAGGGTGAGACCTTAGTTCTAGCTTGACACCAGCACAGTTAACATGGGGTGGAAGGGGCAGCTGCTCTGACAAGTTGGCTATGTGTTGAGATTTTGGAGTATTGGACCCAGGGCCTCTAGGTTTCTTGTAAGTTTTCAAGTTTCCCATGCTTAGGAAAACAGAGCAAGGGTAGGGAGGTTGACTAAGCGAGTTCCCTGAACAATCGACCTGTGTTCTTATTACTTGAGGGGGAGCGAAAGCAAAGAACACAAAAAAGTATGTTCCAGACAATCAACTCATAGTCCTGGTGCTTGAGATAGAGTGAAAGTGAGCAATGCAGAAGTGCGCCCCAGACAATCAACTCTTGTTTTGTTCCTTGTACTTGTAATGGAGTAAAAGCCAAGAACACACTGGAGCATGTTCCTAGGTGATCAACTCCCTGCTTATTAAGAAAGCAGATTTGAGAACATAATGCAGGCCAACTGAAAAGCCCTCTCCAAAGCAGGTATGAAAAACAAATGCAACAGTGTGTGTTTGCTGTCTCAAAGCCAGCTGGTCGTGGTGTGGTTGCAGTTCAGTGAGGAAACTGCTGACTATGGAAGCAAAAACAACTCAACACCAATGTGTCAGTCTAAACAAGTAATTCATTAGGCATATGTTGAAGTAAAGATGGATACATAATGAACAGTTGAGCTGTTACAATTATTTTTCACATCACAGGTAAGTAACCATGCAGAGGAAAGGGGTGCTTGTGAGATAGTGAGAATGAGGGGAAAAAGTCGCCCTTCTAGATTACACATTTGAGTCCCAGCTTGACACTCTCCTCTCACTTGAAGGTCATTGTTCCACTGGCAGAGCCAAAACATATATCAAGCCACAGAATACCTTCATAGATAGAGATAGTGAGGGTGAGGGTGACACCATCAGCAGAGTCAGAATGGCACTAGTGCATGCAAAGCTGTCATACATAAGGACAGTGTGGGCACGAGTCCAGATTGATATCCATCAGTGTAAAGTTTGTAAATAGGGATAGTGTGGGTGACTCCATCATTGGAGTTCAGCACAACACCAATCAGCGCAAAATCTCCACACTCTGTGGGCTCAAATAGGCATCGAAATCATTGTTAGAACCGGGTCTTCTGGGTCTCATAAGTGTTCTCACAGGCCACTCTTAAGCAAGTGGAGTGAGTGTAGGGAACCCAACAAAGTGAGTTCCCTGGATGCCCAACTCCCATTCTTGTTACTTGAGACAGAGTAAAAGTGTGGAGACACAAGAAACTGTGCCCCAGACAATTAACTCTCCAGTTGAGGTGAAGTTCGTAAATAGGGAAGGTGCAGGCATCATCATCAGAGTCTAGCATGATCCCTGCTGGGTGAAGTTTGTAAATAGAGGGGGTGAGTCATTGGGCCCCAATATGATACCAGTTGAGGCAAAGTTCATAAATAGGGAAGGTGTAGTGTAAGATACTGGCCAATGCTGTCACAACCTTTCTTCACATTGACATCCAAAAAGGCTCTTCTACTTTGATGTGTCCTACCATCCTTGCAGAACTGCAGTCCATCAGCACAACCAAGAAAAAGGCCATCCAACATCACCAAGCTGTGAAACCCTTGTAGATTGGGATGGCCATGGGCAACACCATCATTGGAGTCCAATTTGATACCAGTTGGTGCGAAGCTTGTAAATGGGAAGGTGTGGGTAGCAATGTAAGATACTGGCCAATGCTGTCGCAACCTTTCTTCACATCAACATCCAAAAAGGCCTCTTCTACTTTGATGCATCCTACCATCCTCACCTCGTCAGCCAAGTGGATAGGCCTTAATAGGCAGGACAAATGCCTCATCTAGTCAGCCTAAGAGGCCTATTTTTTCTTTGATGTCAATTGACAATCCTTGGATGTCAAATTGACATCTTGCCATCTTTCTGGAGCAGAATCAAACACTGAGCAGAACCATATGGATATATTTGGTTGGGGCCCTAGGGGGGTATTGGGATAGGTCCTGGAATGCCCAGGAACACCCCTGAATGGGTCAGCAGGCTATGTGGGCTTATCGGCAATAATCACAATTATTTATTATTATTTACTTAGGATTCTTAATTGGCGAGCTTGAATAATTTATGATTACTAACTCGATAATGTATGCCTCAACTATGTAAAATAAAATGACATATGCCATAATACTGTTGTAGCGGAAAAACTAGATGAATCTTTACAGCTATCCATCAGAAATAAATATTCTTGACTCGTTATGGGTGCCGCGCGCACATCTAATTTTCTATGTCCAGACTTGCTTCGACTACATACTACACAGAATATGGGTAGGCCCAGATCGGCAGGGGAGTTGTGTGGGCTCGGCGTAGAAATTTGTGGTATGAGTAATTGGACTCTTCGATCTGGACCCTAGTATAGTCTCATTCATCAATGTTGCTGACAGAGTATACCCAGCCACTATGGCGCACCGGAATGGACTTTAGTTTTCCCGAGCATCTCTCCGGTGAGGTACATGCCATGTACCCCTTGCCCAGACTATCCCCAACTCTTACAAGATGGATGGAATAAAGGCTTGATTGCCTTGGCGACAAAAGACTAACGCTGGGTCAGAACTGTTAGTACTATGACAGAAATTTTAATATGGCACAAATAATACATTGTGTATAATTTGATCAAGTGCACTAGCTTCTATTTATTAGGAGGAGAGATGGAAAATCATCATATATTCGATATATATATGTGTAAACCTGCTAGCCGCGCGACATATCATTACCACATCCATAAGCTAAATGCATGGATTATCTGGGCTGAATATTTATTGGTAGATAGATGATTATTGGGCTTATATGGTCCAAAAAGGGTTCCTCATTTAGACCTATTATGAAATACCAATATTTAATAGGACTTGTCCACTTCAGTTCCTATCTCTCGGCCAACTCTACCGGTTAGGTAATCACAGTCACTCCATGCTAGCGCGCAGTCTTCCTCTTGAATTTAAGTGGATTGAGATCTGGACATAGAAAGTTTTTGCTACAAAGGTTCGAATTAATCGTAATGCATAAGATGACATTGTCCATAAATAAATGGATGGTACAACTCAAATACTACAATTGGTGTAAATCTTCAGTCCTTAGAGGGCGATACTTTTATAGGGGGAGGAAATCAATTTTAATGTGTAAACCTGTTTGGCTCATATCTCCCTAATTAATGCATGGATTGGGCTGAAATTTTGATATGATTTGCATCCTAATAGTCTCTAATTATGTGCCAATTTCAGACACATCCACCCAGTGCCTATTTTCCGGTAACTTCCGGTGGTTTCTGGTCCTCCCTGCCCAGTTCCCCCTCTTTAGGTTCTGTATTGGGCTGATATTTGGCACATTGCTTCATAGTGCCTCATACTCTGTGTGAATTTTCAAGTCCTAGCTATTTTATAGGGGGAGAAATCAATTTTTAATGTCTAACCTTGTTTGGCCATATCTCCATAAGTAATGCATGGATTGGCTGAAATTTCGATTGATTTTCATCCTAATAGTTCTAATTATGTGCCAAATTTCAGACTCGTCTGCCCAGCGCTTAGTTTTCGGCAATTTCTGGTGGTTCTGGTGCTGTTTTTCTTCTCATTGTTTCAGGCACTAACCAGTGGCCCTGGCCTGGTTTTGTCCACTGTATCAGGGTCCCTAGGGGTCCATCCATCCATCCCAGGCACCACCCCCTGGTCCTGGCCCCCATTGGGCTGGATGGGGAAAATTTTTCTGGATGTAGTTCATCTA
>MU129051.1:0-39613 GCA_014904985.1 Hydnum rufescens UP504 | reverse complement strand
CGGGCAGGAAACTTCTCAAATATTTCAAGTACAACCCCATGCGTGCATTATGCGCAACTAAGAGTACAGCTCAGTAGCTTCGCCAATCAGTATGAAAGAGATACCATAGTACATGATTAACACATCAAAAATACAGGTGGGATGACCAGTATAGTTCAATGGGGGGCATGCATGGTAGATTCACCATGAATATACTAGTACATAAGGGAATGATGGAAGAATTTGAAGAGTGCAGAAAGGGGCACAGGTTTTGGATGGTAAAGAGGAATCAAACAAGCCTAAATCCTTGAACAGCAAATATTTGAGCATCCCTGGTGGTGGTGAGGGAAGGTGAGGGATGGATGAGAACAGCATGGCAGAAGTTCTCAAAAACACTGGAAGTAGATGTGTGAAAAGCTGTGATTTGGGCCACAGAATGCACCCACACACAGCCTGAGCACAACACCTAGCCCCAGGGGGGTCACATGAAACCAAAATTGGAGATTGAGGATAGCACAGTGGAAAGTGGTCAGTTTGTCACAGTAGAATATGTCTTGATGGATTTGGACAATGAGACAAATTTGATTGACCCAAGGAACATCAAATTGCGATGATTTTGACCCCCCCAGGTGATGTGAGTGGGAGATAGGGGAAGATGAGAACTGTTGAGGCAAAAGTTCTCAGAATACACTGGAAGTAGGTGTGTTTGAAAAAGCTGTGATGTGGGCACCACAGAATGCACCCACACACAGCCTGAGCAATGCACCTAGCCCCAGGAGGAGCATATGAACCCAAACATGAAGGATTGAGGATAGTGATGTGACATGAATCAGGTGGTGTATTCTCTTGAAGTAGGCTTGTTGGAGAGCTGAGATTTGGGCACAGATACTGTGCCCACACTCAGCCTATCCAACAAAGCCAGGACCCCAGTGAGACCCAGCAACATCACATTTGATGTTGGCTGTCTGTTGAAAGCTTGACTCAACACCAGCACTTGCCAAAATTAACAAAGCGCCCATATACACTGTTCCAATATACCTGGATACCAGCTATTTTTCTGCCACTTATATTGTAATTCCATTGTTATATTTATTTGTTTCTCTTCATGTCCACTTGCCTACTATCTTGGTGTGCTCTGTATACCATATGTGTACACTATTAGCCTTTACACCTCAGGTCTGTTTGCAATGTCCTTTCCAATGGGTACAGTACATGTACTTGGCCATTATGTACATTCCTGCCAGGGGGGCCAGGTGTCCTCATGTCCCCATTGTCATCACTGGCCCCCCTTCTTCATATTTCTTTTCTTCCTGCCCCCACCCTCCTCCTCCTGTTGATTATTTGAGGGACCTCACAGACACACAATTGAGTTTCCCCCCTGACCTAACAGGCATGGACAGTGTCCTACATGAGATATGTATATCAGCAGATGGGGGCCCCTGGCAGTAGTGAAATCCTTTCAGACTCCACAGAGTGGTGAAGAAATGTATTTACTCATATTTTCTGAGGGACAATGGAGTGCACTTGCCCTCCACTCTGGGAGAGAATCTGAATGATTAGACCTGAATCCTCAGGGATTGGGGGTGGATTTATTATGCCCACCAGAACCAGGTGTTATTTTCATTCCACAAGAAATGCTGTATCAGGCTGTAGTGTCCAGAGTTACAATTTGGATATAGGGGTAGTATCCACTGTTAGTCATGTGGCCATGCATTCTGAACCAAATTCGAGACTTGTCACATGTCACACAATCCCATGAACTGACTTTCAGATGGGTGTGACACATGGGGAGGTCACTTGATATTAAAGCACATTTGGGCCTGATTGCCTCTAAGCACTAGCAAATCCCCAATATGTCTTTCATGGAATTTCTGGCATCCATATGGGGATCTTCCTTTTAGTCCTTAAAGCACTACCAAATCTCCAACCACTATTTCATTGTACAGCTGGAATACTGAGGACTAAAAGGAAGATCCCCATATGGATGCCAGAAATTCCATGAAAGACATATTGGGGATTTGCTAGTGCTTAGAGGCAATCAGGCCCAAATGTGCTTTAATATCAAGTGACCTCCCCATGTGTCACACCCATCTGAAAGTCAGTTCATGGGATTGTGTGACATGTGACAAGTCTCGAATTTGGTTCAGAATGCATGGCCACATGACTAACAGTGGATACTACCCCTATATCCAAATTGTAACTCTGGACACTACAGCCTGATACAGCATTTCTTGTGGAATGAAAATAACACCTGGTTCTGGTGGGCATAATAAATCCACCCCCAATCCCTGAGGATTCAGGTCTAATCATTCAGATTCTCTCCCAGAGTGGAGGGCAAGTGCACTCCATTGTCCCTCAGAAAATATGAGTAAATACATTTCTTCACCACTCTGTGGAGTCTGAAAGGATTTCACTACTGCCAGGGGCCCCCCATCTGCTGATATACATATCTCATGTAGGACACTGTCCATGCCTGTTAGGTCAGGGGGGAAACTCAATTGTGTGTCTGTGAGGTCCCTCAAATAATCAACAGGAGGAGGAGGGTGGGGGCAGGAAGAAAAGAAATATGAAGAAGGGGGGCCAGTGATGACAATGGGGACATGAGGACACCTGGCCCCCCTGGCAGGAATGTACATAATGGCCAAGTACATGTACTGTACCCATTGGAAAGGACATTGCAAACAGACCTGAGGTGTAAAGGCTAATAGTGTACACATATGGTATACAGAGCACACCAAGATAGTAGGCAAGTGGACATGAAGAGAAACAAAGAAATATAACAATGGAATTACCAATATAAGTGGCAGAAAAATAGCTGGTATCCAGGTATATTGGAACAGTGTATATGGGCGCTTTGTTAATTTCGGCAAGTGCCGGTGTTGAGTCAAGCTTTCAACAGACAGCTGACATCAAATGTGATGTTGCTGGGTCCCACTGGGGTCCTGGCTTTGTTGGATAGGCTGAGTGTGGGCACAGTATCTGTGCCCAAATCTCAGCTCTCCAACAAGCCTACTTCAAGAGAATACACCACCTGATTCATGTCACATCACTATCCTCAATCTTCCTGTTTGGGTTCATATGCTCCTCCTGGGGGCTAGGTGTCATTGCTCAGGCTGTGTGTGGGTGCATTCTGTGTGCCCAAATCACAGCTTTTCAACACACCTACTTCCAGTGTATTCTGAGAACTTCTTGCCTCACAGTTCCTCATCTTCCCCTCATCTCCCACTCAACATCACCTGGGGGGGTCAAATCATGGCCAATTTCAGTGTTCTTGGGCTCCATTTATTTGTCTCATTCATACGAATCCGTCAAGCATATTTACGTGATGAACCGACCACTTTCCACTGCACTATCCTCAATCTTCCATTTTGGGTTCATGTGCCCCCCCTGGGGGCTAGGTGTTGTTGCTCAGGCTGTGTGTGGGTGCATTCTGTGCACCCAATCACAGCTTTTCAACACACCTACTTCCAGTGTATTCTGAGAACTTCTGGCCTCACAGTTCCTCATCTTCCCCTCATCTCCCAGTCAACATCACCTGGGGGGGTCAAATCAAGACCGATTTCAGCGTTCTTGGGGTCAATCAATTTTCCCATTCGTCTGAATCCATCGAGCATATTTACGCGATGAACCGACCACTTTCCACTGCACTATCCTCAATCTTCCATTTTGGGTTCATGTGCCCCCCCTGGGGGCTAGGTGTTGTTGCTCAGGCTGTGTGTGGGTGCATTCTGTGTGCCCAAATCACATCTTTTCAACACACCCACTTTCAGTGTATTATGACCACTTCTGGCCTCACAGTTCCTCATCTTCTGTCACCAATGTTGGTCAGTTACCTCTGCTGATCTCAAAAGGCATTCTTTCCCTGGTCAAGGGAATTGATCCTTTGTGTATTCCCATTGTATTGTAATAATTCCTCTTAATTTTGTTCACATTCATTAGAATAGTAAAACAATAACTATAAGCACTTGAGACTATCACTGATAAAGCCATATTGCCCACTGACCCCAAGAAGAGCATTTTCCGGGTTTCTGGACTCCTTCCTGGTCCCCCTATGCTATGACCCCTCCATGTAGTATTGATATTGGGTCATGTCAAAATTTCCCATAAGGTCAATTTGAGGATTGTCAATTGACATCAAAGAAAATTAGCCCTCATTAGGCTGGCAAAATGACCTCAAATGGTACTCCTTTTGAGGTCAGCCCAAGTGGCTGACCGAGGTGAAATAAATAAAAACAAGGCATCACCAAAAGAGCAGCTGGCACTGCTCTTTTGGCATTGTTGTATACTGCATAACTAAAAAAAACTCACCTAAGAGTGCCACACACCTGCTGAAGCGGGTGTGTGGCACCATATTTGGTTGTCGGCATGTATGTTGTGGATGGTTGAGGGGGGGGGATCTTGGGTGGCTGCGCATGCTGCCATGTTTTGCCCTGGCTGTCTGTTCGTTCGTCAGGTGGGTATCACGGGGTGGAGGTATCTAGAATAAGAACAGATTAGTAAATAAAAAACGAGGCAATGCCAAAAGAGCAGCTGGCACTGCTCTTTTGGCATTGTCATATACTGCATAACTAAAAAAAACTTACCTAAGAGTGCCACACACCCACTGAAGCGGGTGTGTGGTGCTGTATTTGTTTTGTCAGCATCTATGTTGCAGATACTCAAGGGGGGCTTGGGTGGCTGCGCATGCTGCTGTGTTTCACCCTGGGCCTGTCTATTCATTTGTTGGGTGAGATATTGCGAGGTGGAGGTATCTCTAGAATAAGAACAGATTAGTAAATAAAAAAAAGACAGAAGGCAATGCCAAAAGAGCAGCTGGCACTGCTCTTTTGGTGTTGTTGTATATTCCATTAGTAAAAGAAACTCATCTAAGAGTGCCACACACATGCCGAAGCGAGTGTGTGGCACACACCATATATCTTGTGGATAGTTGAGGGGGCGGACCTTGAGTGGGTGGATACTGGGTGTTGGGGTCTGGGTGGCTGCATGCTCCTGTATATTGCCCTGGGCTTCATCTGTGCTTGCGTATGTCAGTATTTTTCCTTGGGCCTCATCGGTGGTGGTTTCGGGTTTTGGTTCACACAGGGAGAAAGTACCTAAATAGCAAATACAGTACATTAGTAAAAGAAAAAAAAAAACAATACAAGCAGTGCCAAAAGAGCAGCTGGTGCTGCTCTTTTGGTGCCATACTACATCCCATAAAGAAAGACTTACTTAATAGTACCACACACCTGCCACAGCAGGTGTGTGGTTTGTGTGGCCACCTCTCATGTTTTTCCTTGGCATTGTTTTGTTGGGCATGGCATGGTTTCATTGGGTTTGGTGTGGGGGTTGGGTGTGGTTTTGTTTGGCTTTGTTTTGTTTTGTTTCATGTGGTTTTGCATATTTCTGCTGGGCCCTGGCCAATCGGGCCTTGTCGTTTGGGGGCTTCATTTGACTCTGTGGCATGACCTAGAATGGAAGGGGGTCAGTAAGGTAGCGCAAAAAGAGCAGCTTTCACTGCTCTTTTTGCATGGCTGTATCTATTGGGGGGGGAGACTCACCTTAAATATGACCACACCCACCGCAGCAGGTGTGGTCGTGGTTGTGTGCTAGGGCTGCTGCTGCTGCTGCTGCTGTTGCTGTTGCTGTTGTTGCTGTTGTATTGGTCATGCAGTCGCCTTTCTGTTGCTGGGTGTGGCTGTGCAGTTGTGAAATTCAATGCCGGCAATTGCTGATATTCAAGAAGCACCCAAGTGCTGGCACTGCAAGCACAGAACACAATAGTAGCAACCATGTATATGTGAAATAAATACTATATAATAAATATTTGCCCAGGAACACCCAAAGACATTGATAATGAGTCAGAGCTCAATAAGGCATGAGATGGCTGATTGCAGAGTGGCCCAATCCACTCTGCAATCAGCCATCTCATGCCTTATTGAGCTCTGACTCATTATCAATGTCTTTGGGTGTTCCTGGGCAAATATTTATTATATAGTATTTATTTCACATATACATGGTTGCTACTATTGTGTTCTGTGCTTGCAGTGCCAGCACTTGGGCACTTCTTGAATATTGGCAATTGCTGGCATTGAATCTATCTTGCTTCCTATCTCTGCAACCACAACAAGCAACCACCTGAAAAGGCAAGTGCACAACCATGCACCTGCCGCTGCGGGTGCAACAAGGTGAGTGTTTTTCCTAGTAGATACAATGGCACAAAAAGAGCAGCGAAAGCTGCTCTTTTTGTGCTGCTTTGGAATTTTTTACTAACGCACCTTTATTTATTTTAGATTGAGGCCTCACCCAACGTATGAGAGCCCAAACGGGAATGCGACACGGCAGCACAACGCATGGGAACACGACATGGAAGTGTGATGCATGGGAACATGACATGGCAGTGCGACGTATGGCAGCACAACACAGCAGTATGATGCAGCAGCGTGACACACAGCAATGCGACACAGCAATGCACCAATGATGCAATATATGGCACCACACCCAATGAGGATGCAACCGCATCAAATGACGTGCCAGGAATCACACACCCACCACGGCGGGTGTGTGATTCCATATCAGGTCAGTTCCTCTGCCCCCACTACCTACAGCCATGCAAAAGAGCAGTGAAAGCTGCTCTTTTTGCATGGTATTTAATTTTTAACTAATTTATAACCTTCTATTACAGGACTTTACTTCTCATGCCAACGAATACCAACGCAACCCCCCCCCTCCTGACCCTGCCTATCAACACCTGAATGACAGGGTCCTGGGGCAACCCGCACAAACCGCCGTACATGAGCTGGAGTATGGTCCCAGTACCCCACACCCACTGCAGCAGGTGTGGGGTACTACAAGGTATTTTTTATTGTTTTATTTCTTATTCTTGTGGCATAAAAAGAGTAGCATATGCTGCGCTTTTTGCATTGCATTCATTTGTTACTAACCTACTATTATTTCTCTAGATCCTGGCCAGAACCCACCCGAACCCCTGACCATAAACCCATGGAATGACATGCCACAAATGAAACCTGTGAATGACAGGCTGTGAA
This sequence comes from Hydnum rufescens UP504, assembly GCA_014904985.1. NCBI lineage: Eukaryota > Fungi > Basidiomycota > Agaricomycetes > Cantharellales > Hydnaceae > Hydnum > Hydnum rufescens. The sequence goes on along the minus strand of MU129051.1, from coordinate 32,606 downwards.
CAAAACCTGCAAATGATGTGCCATGAATGAAACCCACAAACAACCCCCCACAAATGAAAACCACCCATACAACCCACTGTATGTACGAGCTGGAGTACAGGGCCCCAGTACCCCGCACCCACTGCAGCAGGTGTCAGGTACTGCAAGGTATGTTTCTGTTTCTTTTTCTTTTTTACTCTTGTGGTGCAAAAAGAGCAGCATAAGCTGCTCTTTTTGCACTGCATTACTGTTAAACTAATGTTTTGTTTTTAATTTCTCTAGATCCTGAACCAGAACCTGCATAAACCCCCAACCACAAACCTGCTGAATAACACACCACAAATGAAAACTGTGAACAAGGCCCCACAAACAAAAACCCGCACCCTCAAGGGAGTGCCAAATGGAACTGGCCCTGACCAGGGCATATGAACCCCACCTGCTGTGGCAGGTGTGGTGGGTATATGCAGGTGTGTGACCTGCAGGAACCATGCCCCCCTGGGGGGATAATGTATATAGCATGATATGTATATAATAATAGTAGTAATAATAATAATAAATAAATATATAATCTAGTACAGCCATGGATTGACTGTATTTTGGCTGTACAGCTTTTTGATCATCACTTGACATCAAACCTGATTTCAGCCATTTAGGCCTACCTAAATCATCAATATATCCCTCCTTTTAAGGTCCCTCTATATGGCTGACCAGGCTGACCATCCTTGCAGAACTGCAGTCCATCAGCGCAACCAAGAAAAAGGCCATCCAATGTCACCAAGTTGCAAAACCCTTGTAGATAGGGACAGCCATGGGAGATACCATCATTGGAGTCCCATACGATACTGGTTGGTGCGAAGAACATAAATGGGCATGGTGTGGACTCAAATAGGCATTAAACATTGTCATTGGACTGGATTTCTTGTAAGTGCACTCACTTGTCATGGTTAAGCAAGTGGAGTGAGTGCAGGGAATGCAACAGAGCAAGTTCCTTGGATGCCCAACTCGCAATCTTGTTACTTGAGATAGAGCAAAAGTGGAGACACAAGAAACTGTGTCCCAGACAGTCAACTCTTGTTGTGTTGATTGTAACAGAGCCAAGAATGCACCTAGGTGTTGAACATCATAAGATTTTGGATCATTGAGCCCAGATCCTCAAGTTCTCTTACTGGTCATTCTTAAGCAAGTAGAGTGAGGGTAGGGAATGCAACAGAGCAAGTTCCCTGGACCATCAACTCATGTTCTTGTTGCTTGAAAAAAAACAGAAGTGAACATGGTGCAAGTGCTAAGTGCAGTTGTCATCAGGCAGCAGTTGGTAAGCATGGGCATGAAGATTCAATGCAACAGAGCACGTTGCCTCGTCAAAACCTGGAGTTAAAGTTCAAAGTTCGATGTTCAGAGTTTGGAGTTTGGAGTTTGACATTCAACACCCCAAGTTTAGAGTCAACAAATATCATATCATAAATGCATTACATTCATGAGAATACAAAAAGAAATACAAAACAGAGAGTGAATATAAGGAGGAATGATGGCAGAGAGTATGGTGAGAAATGAGATGACAAAGACAAAGATGAAAGGGATGGGGATGACAAGGATGCACCATGAGGTTGCAGATGGCAAGTGTGTGGACCACAAGATTGGAACTGACATGGACAATGGGGACAAAGCTGATAAGAATCACGATAACAATAAGTAACACTGTGAGAATGAGTAGGAGGGAAAGCAAGTCCCAATGGAGAACACTATGCTTTAGCTAGGATACCATGGCTGCTCCAAGGTCAAGTCTAGTATCACTCTCCAAATTGCATTCCCTTTCATTTGCCCAAACATCTCCTCACTTGCATCTTGGGTCTTGAGTTGTGACCCCTCCTTGTGAATGTCTGCCTGTTTCCACTTGGTGATCCAATGAAGGTCAGCCACCATTGTGCTGCCAGTAGTCTGCCAGATTGGCTCCTGGAAGTGTGACTTCACCAGGTTTTCAATAGCCATTCCATTGGTGTGAGCCAGAATCATCATCTCCAGATGCCACATCCAACAGGTCACAGAACCAGCAGGTGCTGCAGTGAGATGAGCACTATACCAGGATGCCAAAATATCAGTGACATCCATCTTCCAAGGGACCAGGGCATTTTTATTGACAGGAATAGGGGGATACCATTCATAGTCCAGTATGATCTGACCTAGTGAACTTTCTCTGTTCAAAGTGGGGGGGCCAACAGCAAGGAGTTGAGAGACTTCTTCCTCTGAGGAGGCATGGGCATACATGTGATTGATGTAAAAGATGTCCACAACACCAACAAAATTTTGAAGTGGTTTCTCCCAGATGTAATCCTCCACACCTGTCAGCAAATATTGGCTCTGCTCATTCCTGAGGTACTCCTGACAGGCATTGTGCCTGCCCTCTGCCTTGAACATCAGGAAGATGTGATAGGGAGCACCCTTGTGCCAAGTGGGCTTGCTCTTGCTCTTGCGAGCAGCAAGAACCTCCCATTGACAAAGCCAGAGTACCCACTCTACATCCCAGTCAAATTCACTAATTGGACTGATGTCAATGCAATGCCAGGACTTAAGAGGAACAGCATTGGGATGAGGTGCAATAACTGATGCAACAAGAGGAGGGGCTGGAGGGATGGGAGGAGCAGAAGAGGAAATAGTCAGACAACCTGAACGTGGTTCCATAGGAGGCTGTCAACCATAGGCTGATGCAGGAGGGCCTGCGGGGTGTGAAGACCATGGTCCAGTTGGAGGTTGGGGCATTGCTGTAGCATAGGCCCCTGCTGGATACTGACTAGACCCAGCGACTCCAAATCACATCGAGTCATCATATGACATATGCACCTGGCCTTGCCCATGCTCACGAGAATGATCAGCAGGAGGCTCCCACTCCAGTCTTTGTGCCACCTGGTCACAGCCATACTCCCTCATCTGTCGCTGCTCATGCTCTCACTCACATCGATCTTGCTCATCCTGATCATGTCATTCCTGGTCTTGCCATTCTTGCTCATCCCAATCACATCATTCCCAGTCATGGCATTCTCATTCATCATGGTCACGTTGTTCCCATTCACAGCATTCCTGCTCATCCCATTCACATTCATGATCAGAGGGGTGGTATTTAGTCTGCTTCGCAAGAGCACCAGAGCCTTCAATCTCTTTTGACTTACTGGGCAAGTTCAGAGCACTATATTGAACTGCTGAAGTAGCCAAGGTTCGAGGTATGGGCAAAGGCCTCAGAGGAAAGGCCTCCTGTTCATCTAGTGCAAGGCTTGTGACATCTGAGATCTCAGAAGAGGCTCGAGACTGCAGTTCATGTGCAGGGGGTGCAGCAGAGGTGGGGCTCTTGGTGGAGGGTGGGATTGCAGTGGGATTAGGGGGCAGAGGGGAAGTGGGGCCCACGACAGGGCTCTTGGTGTTGGTGGAAGGGGGGATTTCAGCAGGAGTAGGGGGCAGAGAAGTGGGGGCCATGATGGGGCTCTTGATGGAGGGAGGGATTTCAGTGGGAGTAGAGGGCATGGGGGAAGTGGCAGAGGGAACAACAGAGGCAGAGGGAACAGCAGAGGCAGAAGTTGATGGCTTGATAGAGACAGGGGCAGGGGTAGGGGCAGACTTTGAAGCAACAGGATGGTGAGGGTGAGGAGGCTTAATTTGGGCATGATCATAATGGTCGAGAAGATAAATATTGAAAGGAGTTTTTGCTGGTTTCCCTCAAGCATTGTGTGGATCTTTTTTTCCTTTAGCATCTCTCAGTGCTTTCTGCAGTGAGAGTTGTGCTTCAATGTCCCTGCCATATGCAGCATCCATAAGTGCCTGGGCTGCTGCACACTGCTTCGCAATTGCCACATCCTCTTTCTTCCTTTTTTTGACATGCTCCCAAAAGTCATGGTCAGTTTCAAAAGCCTCCTGAAACAATGCATTTGTGGGGGCAGCTGCAATTTGAGCCTTTATCCTTCGTCTGGCCCTGGCTCCACCATACCTGTCATCATAGTCATCCTCATCTTCTTCTTCATCTGAATTCCAATGATGTGGATCATCCATGTTGATCTCTGGTGCCAGAGTGGCAGAAGGAAAATTCAACTGAGATGGATCACCCATCATGATCTCAGGGGCCAGAGGGGCAGAAGGTGGAGAAATAACAGGAGCGGAAGGCTTGGGGAAAACCCCAGGACTGAAGACTGTACGAAGGTCATCCAGCTGAACTTTCATGAGGTAAGGGGTCCCCATAGATCCTGAAAAGAGAAATGAATCCCAAATGGACTGGATGAATGGTTCATCCCTATCCCCCTCATAATAAGCTTGAGGGAGCATCTGCCACAGGACTGGATGCTCCACGTGAGTGACTGGGACTTGGAGATGAATATGGTGGTGGATCAATGACTTAGCTGACCTTTTGGCTTGATCCACACATGTCTGAGCTGAAGCAATATCTTCTGGGCCATGTTGGTCAGGGAACATATCCTGATGAGTCCATAATTCCCACACTACCCAAACTGGAGTGCCCCTTCCTACAAGCTCATTGTGCCATTTTACCTCCTCAGAGCCAAGAGGATCCTTGAAGACAGCACCAACAACTTGGTCATCAACACCAAATGTAGGATGTGGAACCTCACATAGTGCAACAAGGCGATCAATACAGCAATGCATGAGGTAAGAAGCATAACCATTGCACTCATATGCAAAGAAGAGGAGTGATGTGACATGTGATTGAGGCTGGGGTTGATCAATGATGGATGTGAAGGCATTTGGCATAGATTGATCTTTCATCCAATCAGGCTTCACAGGGGTTCTGGGGCGACTGGCACTGTTTAGCCAATCAGTGGCAATACTCTTCCATCCCTCATAAACTGTCTCTGATCTTTGGAAGAATTTCTGGCATTGGGAAATGTAGTTCAGCTCCAGGTAAGATCAATGGCCAATGATGCTATAGACAACCAACATAGGTGGATCAAAGTGGGAATGTGGGATATACGCATACCATGGGCCGATTTGTTGAACATATGGGGGATGGTTGTGAAGTCAGTGGGAGAAATGAGGGGGCCAGGTCAGGTACTAGGCTGAGGAGCATCACCTGCCTCATTGTAAATGTCTTGGGTGCCATGCCAATGTCCCAAAAACTGAAAATGCTGCAGCGAATTGGTGTACACCAGTGGCCATTCTGATATATTGTAGATATGGGTCACCTTCGACAGTGCTTCTACAAAATGCACATATGAGACATTGGGATCAATACTTGATATTTTAATAATCAGAGATAAAACTCACTGAACTTCTGAGCCACAGCATCATGCGAAAGACCCAGACTACATGATGAGGGAATGGCACAACTGCATTGTGATGACCAACAGGGTACTGGATGACCTCTCCTTTTTCATCCCAAGTCAAAGGTATCTTATCTTCCATAGGCAGACATCCCTCTCTGCCAGCATGAGCAGTGGAGTCAGACACTGTGGAAGATAAAAACATCCAGTATCAGAAAATGCGAAATTACACAACTTCCAGCCATTGGACGATCACATGACCGATTATGAGATTAATTACAGCTACGCACAGAAACCAAATTCGTTTTATAACTCCGTCAGTTTTGATCGGAGAGGTACACCCATATAACGCTTAGAAAGCTACGATTCACACCTTTCGAATGGTACCAAACACAAGTTGAACGGATCAAAACTGCACTCTCCAGGCCAATTTTATTATTAAAATCCAGGATTTCCAGTAAAAACGAATACCTCCGTCAGTTCGCATTCAATCCTCTCGGAACAACCGCGCCTAGAAAGATATAAGAAATCCGCATCCAACAGTACTGAGCACGCGAAGAACAGATTAAAACTGAACTCTACAGAATGATATTACTATCAGAATCAACACCCATCAGTAAAAAACGAATTTCTCCGTCAGTTTACACCGGATCTGCTCGGAACCACCGCGCCCAGAAAGCTGTTAAAACTCCGCATCGAATGATACCAAGCACGCCTATTACGGATACAAACTGCTGTCTCTGCATCGAATCCCACACCATGCACTTGTTCCTTTTATTAACCAGTAACAAAAACACCTTAACCACTGGACTATGCTCAGATTAATCTCCAGAACCTGGAGATGTCCTTTAATTTTGCTTCCCATGAGCCCCAAAACACATCACAAGATCAGTGACATCATGCTCCAACCACTCCACAAGCTCAGCAAATTAGTGACATCATTCCCTTTATGAATCCTTTTGTTCTCTTTATGAATGACATCACTATGACTTCACTATGACATCACACTCTATGGATGACTCAGCTATGACCGCATTATGACATCATTTCTTTATTACTCTTTTGTTCTACTCCACTATGACTCCCCCATGACATCACTATGATCTCATAGCTTTATTACTCTTTTGTTCTTGCTCCATGCACAGCCACCTTCAGATAGGTATATAAGCTAGCAGATTTTCTTGTTCCCCCCATCTCCTCACTCTGGAAATCAACCACTGTCAACTACTGTCTACCATTCTGCTTAATATCTAAAGAACTGTCTATCTAAAGCCATCTGGAGCTAAGTCATCTTCAAGGTTGTTGAGACCAAGCTACTGGAAGCCATCTACACGAAATACTGAAGCCAAGGATAGTTGCAGAACCTAAGGTTAGAGTTGCTGGACATCCAAGGAAAAGGTAAGCATAATGAAATACGAGTCAGGAAAGAAGATTGAAGCATACTAACCAAACTAACCAAGCGCTGACCATTCTATAGCCCACAGATATCCGCATTTTGACTAGGAGGACGTAAACAAGGACACACAAATATCAGTAAACAAACAAACACAACACGAAAACGTATAAGCCTTTCCACAAGCATCCCAGACGTATAAGCCTTCCTATAAGCATCCTCCACATATAAGCCTTTCTATAAGCATCTACGATATATCATTGACTATTGCTAGTCCATATCACATTCCATTCTCCAATAAACACATACATATCTTGCAGAGAGTGATCAACCATCGAAGCGAACCAACCCATTTGAATAAACAGAAACACAGTCTCCTATCTACACACTGGCTGAACCAGATTTTGATTTGACAGTCATCAGAGCTCCTAACCCTTCTTCTATAACGCCAAGATGCCATTTGCAGAGCTTGACGAGGCAAGATTTCCCTCTCTGCTAGTGACAGAGTGAGAAGTCATTGCCAGCATCTCCAATGTTGAACTTGAGGCAGCAAGACTGCCACTCCTACTCACATCAATAGGATTGGCAGTCGTTGCATGGGACACATCCACATTGGAGGCAGCAAGACCGCTGGCCGTGCTTTTGGCAAGGCCCACAATCATCACATTGGTGGAAGCCTTCATTTCATTTTCACCAGATTTGATTCCATGAATGAGGAACACTATGCCATCAATGTGGAGATCCAATGAATTATGCTACATTGAAGGCAGACTAGTCTGCCATTGCATGGATCAGCTGTATACCCATAAGTCTTTTGGGTGCACCTGTTATCACTGTTGTACTTTGTCTTCCAAAGTACTAATTTTACTATTAGCTCTTCATCGCTACTCAACTCAAGAGCAATTGCAGGGCAAGGGGTATTATTTTTGTGAAGCACCTAAACAATCATGCAAATTTTGGAGTAAAGAATCCATTGTTTTTACATCTAGTCATATTTACATTCATGTCAACCAGGATGGTCAGATGAGGATCTTCACCTCTTCATTCCAAGGACCCCACCTCCTCAAAACCAGGAATCCCCTGTCATTCATCCACACACACCCACCCTACAACAATCCTCTGCTCAGCATCTATCTGCGGGATCAGGATTATCTAGGCAGGACACAGTCTCAGTATCAACTCCCATGCAGAGTCACTGCCTGGGATGTCAAGAACTCGAGGATTACATTGTGGTACTTGAAAGACAATTGGTGGAAAAGGACAAGGAACTTTGGGTGGCTCTGTGGTGGAAGAACGAGGCCAAAACAAAACTTGAAGACATGAAGGACCATCTTAAACAGATCTTAGAAACACTGTGATTCATTGTCATACTATTCATTTGGTTAGACTGATTGAAAAAAAAATTATGGACAGACACTTTGTTTAATTGAACTGTAGCACCAGCCATACTCCAGACTGCACTTTTCACATACTGGTAGGTTGGAATCATGGCTCGGATATTCCAAAATATTTACATGATTGGTGAGGATTCTGAAGAATTGTGAGGAATCCATGTCAACTGGGTGACAAGACCTTGCCCAATCTCCAGAATATGTACCAAGAAATCCCAACTTCCCATATTGGGAATTCTATGGCCACAAGAAGCAAGTAGATTACTTAGAGTGCTCAGAGGATTAACTATCAATTGAGGAATGACTATGTGATGCAAGGAGCCTAGAAATTGAGCAATTCAAATATTAATATTGCCTTCTTGGAAGGATTTTACAGCCATTTCTTCATGAATTTTCTTCATCATTGACTGACCAATGCATCTAATTGAGACAATGCTGCTGGCCCCAATTTTACGCAAAAATGCCAAGAATTAAAGAAGTTATGGCCAAGTGTGTGACTTCTAGGTGTCTGGCAACTGGGTCTGATGAGACTACTGAATTACCCCTTTCCATAATTTAAAAGTGTTTAATCACATTCCTCTGCTCTGATAGGGCTGAAGAACAGCTAGAGGTGCCATCTTTTAATGACCTTTTCACATACTATTCCTTACTGGGTCTGTTGCTGCCACCAGGTTATTGCTGTTTCCCTCACAGTGCCATCAATTCTTGTTGACATCTGCTGTCATGTGAGGAATGGTTTTATGATGTGTGAACAAAATTAGACTGGCCACATACTCAGGACCCCCCACTTGTGGCAGAGCATAGACCAGCCATGAAGCCACAGCAATAGATCTGCTTGACACAAGTACAATATAACTAGGTGAAGGAATTTTCCAAAGCAAAATGGGACCTCAATGCAGATCCCTCATTTCTCCCTCATTTTTGGATAGAATCCTTCATAATTTTTCAAATATGTAGATATAGTTATTTTCTATGTACCTACCAAGTTTCAGCCCCATCAGAGCAGAGGAAGATGACTAATTTTTCCAATTATTCACTTCATGGCAATAACCTGGTGAGGAATAGTATTTTGTTTTGCAATTTTCTGAAAGTGCCAGCACCAAATCTGACTTGAGGAACTTTGCCACAAACTTTTGTTTTGCATAGAGGTTTCCAGGCTCCTCAAGATATAGTGACTACAGGTGCATGAGCTTGCTCTGCTACCTGTATTCCCAGTTCCTCAAAATTATCAAGGCTTTGTGTTGAAGGTTGAGTGTGAGCTTCAGCTCGCTCTTGGACTTCACAACAAGCTCAAATGAACTCGCATTGGACAGTGTCACTCTCTGGAGGTTCTAACCACCATTGTTGCATCTCTCATTCATGGCACCAAAACAAAAGCTCTTCAAGGTCACCCCATCCCAGGACTTGCATGACTACTTTCTTATCACAAAGATCCCCAACCATCCCAAAAGTGACACCTTCATCAATGACATCCTTTCGGGTGTGGATGATCTGAAAACCATGATTTCAAGAGGCCTAGGTCAGTTTATCATGTGGTGTAGTGTTGTCAGGCTCCATGTTGTCACACTTCATTGTGCATCAGATTATAACACCATGAGCCTTGCATTCTGGGTTCCTGACAAAGACAGTGAGCGCATTTCGAAGACTCTTGTGGGCGATCACAAGAACCATGACAAGACGGGTATTTGTATGACACTGGTAAAGGCAGTGTTTTGCAATGAAGTTGCCCTCAAGTCAGCTGGTATGTGTGTTTATCACTATATGTATATTGTTCAACAATTGATTCAACCTCTTATAGGGTTCTGAAGTTTCCCTGATCGATTAATGTCTTGGGTAAGCTTTACAATGTTCGACAAATGCACATATTCATCAGCAGGTCTTGTGCCCCAGTGGTGGAAGGGTTTTTGGCCCTCCAAGAAGGATTGGGAGCTCATCATGAGAATCACAGCAGACTGGGATGCCAATCCATGTCCCAAGGTGATGGCCAGTACAGTGGTTCCTACCCAGTTTCCAAGGCACTTCTTTCACTGGCCAGCAATCTCTGTGCCATCCAAAACCATTCCCACAACCTTGATGACAAGTGCCACAGAGTGTTCAGGGAATGAATGTTCTCCCAAGCATCCTTGCATCGATTCATCAGCAGGTTCTTTGAGCAAACCTATTGTATCAGCAGGTTCTTTGAGTGAACCTATCCTCTATAATTGGTTTGGCAACAACTCCAATGGTTGCAAACACTATCTCGATTCTAGATTCTGGGAGCCCTATTATGAGAGATAAATCACATCCCTTCCTGTCATCATCATCACCATAGCCTCCTTGCCTTGTCATCATTTCCTCTTCATCTTCATCTTCATCTTGATCTTTGTCTTCATCTCATCTTTGTCCTCACCCCCTCTTTGTCCCCACCCTCTTTGTCTTTGTCTTTGTCTTGTCTTCCTCACTCATCACTACCATATTTCCCTCATATAACACATAGTAATCATCATGCTGTTCACTTGATTGGTTTCATGGTGAACTACACTCATATTTGTACATGTCTGTATAATCTTGTATAATAAATACATCTTCAGTGGCAAGACAAGGTGCTGGATGTTGCTGCCTTTTGTCTTCTATCTCACATCTTTCCACCATTAAGGTAAGCTGGACAGTGCACTAGATCCCATCCTCCCTGAGCTCAATGGTTTCCATTGTGCAGAAGGCAGTCATCTGATAAAATGTGGTACCATCACATTGTGATACTATTTGTTTTTCAGTATCTTCAAGGCATTGTCCTGATGTCTGATAAAATGCTGTACCATCACATTGTGATAGTACTCATTTTTTAGTACCTTCAAGACATCATTGTCCTCAGTGCTTAGTGAAGTGGGCTGCTGCAGTTTGCTGTGGCACTCATTTCCTGGCTCTTGTTACTGTATTTTTTCTTCATTCTGTCTCATGTCTTGCCACCACCAAGGTAAGCTAAACTAGCACCCCATTCCCCTCTCCCCTTGAGCTCAATGATTTCCCAAGTTGTTGGGCTACAGAAGTCTGACATCTGATAAAACGCCATACAATCACATTGAAATAGTACTCATTTTTCAGTACCTTCAAAACATCATCATCCTTGGTGCTTGGTGAAGTGGGTCACTGCAGCTAGCTGTGGTACACATTTCCTGACTCTTCAAGTGTGTAACTGGCTTGTAACACATTGCATTGTCACATTGTGATAGTGCTCATTGTTCTAGTGTCCTCAAGCTTTGTCCTACTTTCTTTTGCAGAGTGAATCACTGTGGCCAGTCTGTGGTGTCCACTCCCAAATTCCTCAACTACACATCTTTGGTTGAATGCTGCATTGTTGCATTGTCATGGTGTCCATTTCTCCAATGTCCTCAAGTCTGCTCACTCCCTTGGTTGAGTGAATCACTGTGGTTTCTCTAAGTGCTCACTTGTCATCTCCCTCAAATACTGCATGCATACAATCCTTGCTCATCAACAAATTTGGTGAACCAGCCCTTTTATTTTGATACCTCACATCAATTCTCAATGTAAGTTGAAGTGTTCAGTGTTCCACTGTAATATCTTCTCAATAGCTAACCTCCTTTCTTTTGCAGACTGTGACCAGTCTGTGGTGTCCACCCCCAAATTCCTCAACTGCGCATCTTTGGTTGAACACTGCATTGTCACATTGTTGCAGTGTCTGTTTCTCCAACATCTTCAAGTCTGCTTACTCCCTTGGTCAAGTGAATCACTGTGGTTTCTCTAAGTGCTCACTTGCCATCTCCCTCAAATACTGTGCCCATACAATCCCTACTCATCAACAAATTTGGTGAACCAGCCCTTTTATTTTGATACCTCACATCAATTCTTAATGTAAGTTGAAGTGTTCAGTGTTCTGCTGTAATATCTTCTCAATAGCTAACCCTCCCTTGTAGTGTTTCCAGAATGATTTGCAGTGCCATAAGGACTGTAAAAAAGAAGGAGTCCCACATGTCTGCCCATGGTTGCATGAAAGCTGGGACCATTTGTGCTTTTGAGGCTCATCAATCAAGGATGAAGGCCTCCGATTCTCAAAAACAAGCCCATCCAGATGCAAACCCAACCATTTCGAGCAATGTACTTCCAAATGCTGTCCTAGGCATTGATGGCATCGACACAGCTCTTCAGGATTCCATCAGCCAAGAACAGCTCAGTGTTCAGTACTACATTACCCCTCTCTCGACCAATACTGCCAGTGTCATTGATGATAAACGCTCATGCCATGCCTGTCGCAAACATGCCCAGGCACATCAGTGGAACAATACTGTACTCCCATCTCTTATTCATCCTTACATGAAGTTTTGGAGGGAGCAGCACCATTCTTCTTCATTGGATGAGTCTGGCCAGTTCATTTGCAAGTGCAGCAGCAGGCACCATACTTTGGAGGTGACCTCCATTCATATGGAATGGATTGAGGATGTTGTGTTGGATGTCTGTGAATGCAGATCTGCCCCTGTCCAGCTAGTCCAATGCGGTTTCTTCCCATGCACCCCAGTTTGGCCTACATTGGCTGTAAGTCTTGATATGCTGGAATTCATCTCAGAGCTTTTCTGTCACATTGCTCCCAATGAAAGAGGCTGGGTGGCAACTCTTACCAAGTACTTGAAGACCCATGGTTATTGTTTTGCTATGGGGGATTCATTTTGCCACTGTTTTGCAAATGTCCTGGCCCACTATCAGCAGCTTGTTGAGCTTGTTGATGCAGAGGTTGAGAAGTTGGTAGATCATTCATGAGGGCAATCTCATGTCTCTCCCCACTCCCCAATATCAATGTCTGCATCCCAGCTTGATGTGAAGACCCTGGTTAATGAGCACTATCAAATGCACAGGGTACAGTCGACACTGTCACCATTCATGATTGTCCTAGCATTTACCTACAATCTCAGTGTCCACTGTGCTTTGGCAGTAACAATGCTGAGATTGGAGGCCTAATGGTTGATTCCATTGTCTGCATTGATGCAAACATCCAGCTGAAAAGACAGTGAGACTTGGACAGATGTGTGGGGTATCAAGGAGAGACTGGAACCCAGGACCCACACATTACATCACCAAGGACAATTGAGCTGTCACAGGAGGCCTTAGAGGCATGGGAGCAAAAAGTCTGAGGTATCCAACCTGGAAGAGGAGAACTGTCAGGGTTTGTCCCGTACTCCGGTCCACCCCGGTCCACTCTGGTCCACTCCAGTCCACTCCAGTCCACTCCGGATCACTCCAGTCCTTGTCCACCCACCTCCAGTCCAGTTCTCCACTTAGTTCCTTCGCCCAAGTCCACTTTGCTTCCGGCTTGATTCCAGTTTGACTCCGATCCAACCCTATCTTGGTTTCATTTCCCTTTCATTTCCCATTGCTTCTGGTTTGTCCCCTGGCCGAGTTCCTGTTCCTGTTCCTGTCCCCCTTGTAACCACCCACAGTTTAGCGATCACTCCCCCGTAGTATAGTCATCATGTATAAGTAGTCCGAGAGTGAAGTTCAGAGACCCCAGCTTTGGTCTCTCAGGATTTCCGCTGTTACTCCAGACTACAGGTCAGCCTTCATGTATTCTGTATTCATATTACATAATCTCAGGATTTCTGCTGTTACTCCGGACTACAGCTCCGAGTATTATCCAGTCGACTCCATGAGCTTAAGGACCACTGTGCTCATTTCCGCCTAGTCCCTTCCAGGCTGCTGGACCGCTCCTCCGACATCCCTAACCTCCTTATCTCATTCTTGCCCAGATTCTTGCGGACTTAGCCAGACTTACACTGGACTTAGCCAGAATTATTTGTGTTTACATTTGTTTGGTGCCCTCATCGCAGCGTGGCCCTGACAAGAACCAAGAGCTGGACAGAAGTGCAAAGCCCATGAGGCAGTGGAAAGAGAAGATCTGCAAGCAGAGGAAGGAGATAAAGTCAAAAGGAATCTAAACATGCTGAATTCTACATACCGTGCCTGTGGTGAATCTTTCATTGCTGCTGATGGAGATTGAATAAAGGCATTGACTCAATACTTCAGTGACACTGGCATCCTTGCCATGCTCTGCCAACATGATATTCCCATATTTCTGGCCAACATGTGGACTGCTGGGGAGAAACAATTTTATGTGTTTGCCCTTCTTGATGTCCTTATCAAGCATCTGCCCCATTGTTGGAGAATTGGTGCCTTATATGATATTGGCTGCCAAATAGACCAATCGCTCAAGAAATGGGACTTTCTGCCAGAGTGGTCAGGGCATTTGGAGTGGGGTGTATCAATTTTCCATGCATATGGGCACCAGTGGACCTGTCAACTATGGTACCACCCTCGAAAGAATGAGATCTGGGGTCTTTCAGATGGAGAAGGGTGTGAGTGGTTTTGGAGTGAGTTATGGCGACTTATTCCTGGGCTTCAGGTGACAGGCTATCACTGTTGACTATTCCTTCTGGACTTACAAGTGGAACACATTGATGAAGGGAAATGAGAGGGTTTTGGAAAGTGGCTGAGGGATCGCACTGATCGTGCCCAATGTTGTTTGGATGAAGCCCAGGAGAAACTTGGTCTTCAGTCTATTGAGTATCTCCTCCAACAATTCAAGGAGCAGTGGCTTTATCACAGTCAGCAATTATCCTGGCAGTCCCAGACCCAGGGTGCCCATGCCATTGATCATATCCTTTCACTACAGTCCACATTAGATGCCCAGTGGGAGAACTTGCAAGACTTAATAAAGGAGGGCAATGACATGGTTGGAGAGGACAGTGTGAGTGAAGCTGTGCTTATGGAATGGCAGGAAAAGGTTAAATCAACCAAGGCCTCAGTAGTGCACCTTGAAAACAACATACAAAAGAAGGTTGAGGAGCTGAAACTCTGGGATTGGGTTGCTGCCCAGAAGTTGTCAAAGCTGAAGAAGGATAAATGGATTACTCTTCAGCTCAACCTTTGTGTTCTTAGGGAACAACTCCTCTGAAAGTTAAGGGAGCAAAAATTTGAGCTTGCAACTCTGGATTGCACCCATTCCATTCGCATACTGGACCAGAAGATGAAGGCACATGTAGAAAAGGCTGTGAAGCACTGCTCCTCTGGGATTGAAGGCACTATGAAGAAGTACAATGTGACATTGGTGGAAATGGTTGAATATAGAAGGAGATCAAAAAGTATCTCAAGGGATGCTTATATTCCACCAATGCTTTTGAAGGAAGGGTTGTACAGACTGGATGTTGATCAGGATATATGGGAAGATACAAGGGGTGATGTTGCTGACTTCCCTGATGGTGTCCTTCCTCCATGGTTGGCAGATGCTTCGATCAAGCAAGGGATATGTACTGTGCAGGAGATCATCAACTGTAAAGAGGAGTTGGAACAGTGCAAGGTGGAGCACAGTAATATTTGGATGTGGTTCTCTAAAGAGTATACTGCAGTGGAGAGACTGGTCAACTTCACACAAAATGATGATGTCTCATTCTTTGCCCTTGTTTGACTGCATCAACTGTATGACTGGTTGGTGACTTGGAGAAAAGATCTTTCTCTCATTAATTCTATGTCAACTACCCCATGCTGGGATGATATCCACCCTCCAATACCTCTAGAACATCACCATCTCAGTCGAGTTTTGGGCATATCATCAAGGGGCATAAGGATGATGGGTTGAGTAGTGTGGTATCATCTGATGATGATGATGATGGAGAACTAGAGGAGGATTGTGAAGTAGAGGACCTTGGTTTTATTGCACTCATAGATAGCACCCTCATAGATAGTGAAGATTAATGTACTAGAATTATTATTCATTAATGCATATAGCCCTTGTCTTGAGCTAAATATTGTCAAGTCCTTGAAGTTGAGGCCATTGACAATAGGGTGTTTCACAATAGAGCTCAAAACGAACCTCAAAACACTGGTTTGGGGACCAACTGTATTTGTTTTGAGTAGTTTTTGGTACCATTTTGACATTTGTTTTTGCTATTGTGAAAGACCCTAATGGTTGATGTCAAATTTGATGTCAAAACCATCAATATGAGGTCAAAATTCAGTTTTTGATCATCATTTGACATCAACCCCAATTTAAGCCTCTCAGGCCCAGACAAAACATCAAAATGGTACTCCTTTTGAGCTAAGGCTATATGGCTGACCAGCCTTCCCAGAGCAGGCCATGATCTAAAATAATAAAGTAATGATGTTAGTAATGATATTCAAAGCAACACAAAAAGAGCAGCATTCACTGCTCTTTTTGCGCCATTGTATCTACTAGGATTAAAGAAAACTCACCTTTTGACCACACACCCACAGTGGCAGGTATGCAGTCATCATTCTGGGCATCTGTTCATTGTGTGCAGTTGACTCAACTCAATGCTGGCAATTGCTGGTACCCATAAAGCACCCAAGTGCTGGTGCTACAAGCACAATCCATAGTAATAGCAGGTATATAGACATGGAATAAATCAATATTCAGTAAATATTTTCCCAAAAAAATGACAAAGACAGTGATAGTAAGTCAGAGCTCAATAAGGCATGATATCCCTAATTGCAAAGTGGATTGGGCCATTTCTATGGGTCAGAATTGGCCCAAATTTAAATATGTTCATGGTATATATGCACCCTGCATAGGAAACTAATTATACTGGATGTTCCTGCCATTTTTCAATTTTTCACACCTTCAATTTCCTATTTAGGGAATTGAAGGCATGAAAAATTGAAAAATGGCAGGAATGTCCAGTATAATTAGTTGCCTATGCAGGGTGCATATATACCATGAACATATTTAAATTTGGGCCAATTCTGACCCATAGAAATGGCCCAATCCACTTTGCAATTAGGGATATCATGCCTTATTGAGCTCTGACTTACTATTGCTGTCTTTATCATTTTTTGGGAAAATATTTACTGAATATTGATTTATTCCATGTCTATATACCTGCTATTACTATGGATTGTGCTTGTAGCACCAGCACTTGGGCACTTTTTGGGTACTGGCAATTGCCAGTGTTGAGTTTCCATCTTCCTTCGAATCTCTGCAAACCACAACAGGCAACTGCCTGGAAAGGCAACCAAATGACCACACACCCCCCTCTGCAGGTGTGGTCACAAGGTGAGTTTTTTTGCTAGTGGATACAATGGTGCAAAAAGAGCAGTGAAAGCTGCTCTTTTATGCTGCTTTGAAATTTTATACTAATGCATCATTTATCATTTATTATTTCTAGATTGAGGCCTGGTCCAAGGCACAATGAAAACCCACGAAATGATGAGGGCCCACATGGCAACACAACACAGCAATGTGACATGGCAACCCAACAAACAGCAATGCGCCAAGTGATGTGACACATGACAATGCACCAAATGACATGACACATGGCAACATGCCAAACGAGGAGGTGACTGCACTAAATAAGGGCCCCAGGAACCACACACCCGCTATGGCAGGTGTGTGGTCCTATATAAGGTGAGTCCCTACCCCAGTAGCCTACAGCTGCACAAAAAGAGCAGCAAAAGCTGCTCTTTTTGTGTGGCATTTAATTCTTAACTAATTTACAACCTTTTATTCTATGGTAGGTCTTCACTTCGCGCACCAACGAATACTGACACAAAACCCCCAGTAGCCCTGCCTATTGATGCCCGAATGATGGGACCTGGGGGGACCCATCCAAACTGCCATACACATGAGCTGGAGTATGGCCCCAGTACCCACACCTGCTGCAGCAGGTGTGGGGTACTACAAAGTAAGTTTTATTTTTTTATTTCTTATTCTTGTGGTGCAAAAAGAGCAGCATACACTGCTCTTCTTGCATTGCATTCATTTTCAACTAACCTATATTATTTCTCTAGATCCTAGCCAGGACCTGCACAAATGCCCAACCACAAACCCAGAGAATGAAACCCACAAACGAAACCTGTGAACAACTCCCCACAAACAAAAACTGCAGGGAGGACCCATACACCCCACCATACGAGCTGGAGTACAGGACCCCAGTACCCTGCACCCACTGCAGCAGGTGTGGGGTACTGCAAGGTAAGTTTTATTTTTATTTTTATTTTTTATTCTTGTGGTGCAAAAAGAGCAGCATAAGCTGCTCTTTTTGCACTGCATTACTGTTCCGCTAATGTTTCATTTTAAATTTCTCTAGATCCTGAACCAGAACCCACATACACCCCCAACCACAAACTCACTGAAGGACACGCTGTAGAAGATGCTTTATCGCTCTGCAGAAATTACTAACACCACCAGATGTTGGTTAAGGTTATAGGGATTGGGAATGAAAAGGTATGGGAGGGGCTCAGGTTAGTCTCAATGGGTTGATTGGCTTACTAGGTATAGAAATGGTATGGATGACTCTGATATGATGTAATGTTTCTGACTCTAGCTGGACTACTTGTATCACGATTGTCGAATTGAAACTTAGAAGCTATTTCTGATTTTAAACTTTTTATGGGCTTGAACCTATTATTGTATGATTCAGGGCTTAGACATCTAGCAACACCTACACTGAGGGTCCTACAACTATCTACAAATTCTCATTGTTGCTCTGAGTACACCTTTCAGTTACTTGGCCACTTGAATTTCTCGTCTGTAACTACTTTATTTTGAGGGGAGTCTTATCTAAAAGCTACCTAAAACTACAAATTTCGATTCTTTATATGTATTTTTGGATGTCTGTGTACTTTTCTGCACCAAAGTCTGTGTGATGTTTGGAATGGTGCAGTTGCAGGCTGGTCAACCACATTGACTACCTATGTTAGGTACCAAATCTGTGCCATGAATTGGTACCTAAGTAGGTCCTACAATACTGGGGCCCCACTAGGGCCCAAATCCAAAGTTACAGAGCAGTATCAATGCAATGGGGCCCAAAATGGGGCCCAAGTGGGGCCCAAGTGGGGCCCAAGTGGGGCCCAAATGGGACCCAAGTGGATACATTCAAACTGCCTGCACCAATGGGGCCCAAATGTGTGAACTTGTCCCAAATCCACAGTAGGACACATGGAACTCAGATCTCTATTTTTTTCCAAGTTAAACCAACCATAGTTTACAAAATACAAGATATTACATTCAAATAGAACAATTCATGCATCATCCCCAACTAACTCCTCAAGAGCATCAAGAGCAGCTAAGAATGCAATGTCTTGCAGCACAGGTGCATCTTCTAATTCCCCATTTTCATCATCATCCGAGCTTGCAGCATCTGAGACCCCATCCACAGCCTCACCTGTCAGTGAGTTTGCCACAGGGGACACAGCCCACACAGTATCTGAATCCTACCATAACAAAGGGGAGGAGGCCACTCAGGAAGATTCATCCAGCCAATCTGGCCATCACTCCCAAGCATTGCTGATGAATGCCTCTGCCAAGCCTCTACCAAATCATGCAGGTGATGCAACTCTAGTAATGCAAAGAACTTCACCTCTGCATCTAGCAGAATGAGGCTAATTCAGTCAACCCCTATCATGACAGCCAAATGTAGATTACATACCACAAGAAAGAGTATATGCATGCCATGTGGCAGAACATTGGTCATAAACCATGTATGTAAGTTAGAGAATTCAGCCTTGCAACGCTCCAGCTCCTGGTGGCAATTTAGAATCTCTTGGGCAGCTCGTATCCCATCCCGTACCCCCTTATCTCTAAGCCATGCAGGTACCTCTCCATCAGGAAAGTTTGCAAGATCCTCATGATGAGGTACTTGCCAGATATCTTCATCTACATCTAGCTTGTAGACAGATGAGGATATCTCTGGGGGATATAAGCATCCGCTGCAACACTCCCCTTCCCCCGAAGCTTCATCATCTCCCTTCGGATCTCCTCATATCGCTTTAGAGCCCCTTGTACTCCAGAGACCTGGCTCTTCATTGCCTTTTCAACATGCTCCTTCATTCGGTGGTCAAGCTCGCAGCAGTATCTGCACGATCCAATCCCGCAAGTTCAAACTTCCGCACTCACAGTTTTATCAGAATTTGATCTCAAACAACGCGTATATTGAGCTGTAGGTTCACCCATTTATTGGTCTTAAGGCAATCCAACTCTTTATGGGACATCTGATCAGAGAGATGCAGTTCCTCCATCTTTTTCTTGATGTTACTCTCGATGCGCTTTATACTTGACCGCATAGCCTCAATCTTTGCCTGTAGCTCATCCTCCACCACCACAGTGCTGCTATCAGTTGCAAGCTCTCCCAGCTCATCCACCATTTCCTTGAGATGGATCTGCAGGATTGCGCAGTCTGTGTCATGGACAAGATGTGCTCAATTGCACGAGCTCCTTTGGTTTTCGACTGGAGGGGCATTGGTTTGCTTTGGAAAGCTCGTTGTGACTTGAACTGATCCAGGAGGTACAAGATAGACTGCCCACCAAGCCTTGCCATCGCCTCTCCTTCCCACTTGTGAGCAGATAAAGTGCGATCATGCAGCCATTTCGCCAGGCCCTGCTGCTTCAGTTCATCAATGTGCTCCACCTGGAGGTCAATGATAAAGAGTCGTCAGTGATAGCCCGTAACCCTTAGAGAGGGAATAAGTCTTCGGAGTTCACTCCAAAACCTCTCACAGCCTTCACCATCAGAAAGGCCCCAGATCTCTGACTTCCAAGGATGATACCATAGCTGGCACATCCATTGGTGGCCATACGCATGGAAGACCAAGACACCAAAGATGATGCAACTATGCCATTCAGGCATAAAGTTCCATTTTAGGAGACTTCGATGGATTTGACACACAATGTCATACAATATCCCCACAGTCCACCATTCCGGCAACTCCTTGAAAAGAGCCGTGATGAGGGCAAATGCATAAAATTGTTTCTCGCCAGCTGTGCACATGTTGGCAATGTAAAGGGCAATGTCATGGCGACACAGTAAGGCCATGAGCCCAGTATCATCAAACCGCTGGGTAGAAGCTTTAATGTGATTGCCATCCGCTGCAATGAAAGAGTTGCCACACGTATTGAGAACCGAGTTTGGAACATTCATCCCAGGTTCCACTGCATCATCTTCACCTGGGACAGCTCAGTCATCCTCCATCATCTCAGTTGCTTTTCGTTTTCGCCCTGAGTTGACACGGGTTTTCGTTGTTGGTCGGAGCTCATTAACACGGGCTTCCATCATATCGAGCTCTACTTGGGATAGCTCCACCGTTCTTGGCAAAAAGATCTCAGGGTCTCTAGCTCTGGTTTCGCCTTCGAAGCCCTTCCACCGATCTTTGTCATGATTGCATTTGATTTGGAAGTTGGCATCAATACATGCTATGGTGCTGACACCTAGTCTGCTGGTGTGACTTCCCCCAAAACAAAGGGGACACCGGGATTGCAAATAAATGCTTGGCCCATCTTGCACATGCCCCGCAGAATTGTGCACATTAGTGTAGTTTTGAAAAGGTATTGGTGTCATTTCATCTAGCACTGGGTACATCGGGGGTCCTGCTGATGTCAGGGCCACAGAAGGTAGAGAAGAAATTGAGGCACTGAAGGCCCTGAGGACCCAAGGGATGTTGGGGCCCCAGAGGGCAGTGATGTCAAGGAAGTTGATGACACTGAGGGCACCAGCGAGGGGTCACGAAAGGAATCTATGATTTTCGCCATCTCCGCATTGACGAGATGGACAAGGACTTGATAGTGTGACAAAGCATTAGCAAATCGCTGACGAAGTGAGTCCGCAGTGGTGAATTCATGGCCATGAGCCTTGAGATACTTCATCATGGTGGCCACCCATGCCCGCTCATTGGGACCCATGCGAACAAAGAGTTCTGATGCAAACTCTAGGACATCCATGTTGACAGCCAATGTTGGAGACAAAGGTGTGCAGGGGAACAATCCTCGATGTACGAGCTGGGCTGCAGCAGGATTGCATTTGCAGATGATGAGTTGAACATGCTCCAGGTACTCCATGTGGACACACACAACCCTCAGTACATGATGCTTTTCATTGCAGGTGCATAGTGATGGTGCTGGGTCCACCTTGTCCCCCGCATCTCGCCCCCGTTGAAAGCTCATATAGGGCCGAATCAAAGACAGTAGCACCTCATCTCCCCAGTGCCGGGCTTGGGCATGCTTCTGTCGGGCATGACGAGAACGTTTATCCTGGTCGAGATGTATATGAACCTCAGGCACAAGCTCGGGCTCAAAGTCGATATCCAATGGGCGTGATTCAATGAAGGTCGACCGAACAATGGGACCAGAAGGATATCCTCCAATCCGGCTCGACTCAGTCATTATCACACCACTCAGACCCGCACTGACAACTTCGGCAGTTGGGAATTTGGAGCGATTGCATCTTTTTGTTCGAATTGAGGGGTTAAGATGAGAACTGCTTGGGGACCATGAGGAAGGTGCTGAGGAAGTGGTGAGAGGAGGAGTGGGAACACGAGCCACCCCCTGGCGAAGTAAACATTTTGTTGTGTTGTTCATTCCGTAGGCCCCAAGTGCGAGAAGATTGAGTGTTCGCGGAGGTACATGTAGTTTATGACGAATATTCTAATCGAACCAGTGGGTATACGGCAGAGGTCATGCTGCACGACCTCACAAACGCTCATCGTAATCTGTACATGTTGGGCATAAGAGACAAGACAATTAATCGCAAGAAACAACAAAATATACTAAATATACTCACCAAGGGACAAACTCAGGATGCAGCTGGAACGTCAAGAACACGCACAACACAGGCAGGCTGGATGTATGCCTTCACAGTTCAACAGTATGCAGCAAATAGGACAACAGCACACAATCAAAGGCAAGCTTGTGATGTGCACTTCGTCCAAAACTGGCAAGGGTGCAGCAATTTGCACAAAATGGAGGCTAAATTCAGAAGAGAAAATAAATCAATCGATACAGGGAAAAAATACTAAATGAACCCACAGAGGGATACAGTCCAGGATGCGGCAGGAACGTTGAGAACACGCACAGCACAGGCAGGCTGAATGCATGCCTTCACAGTTCAAAAAAAGGGATGTGGAATGGCACAGTGGATCAGGAGACAGTGCAGTTGCAAGTTGTTTGTCCTCGAAGTCAGTTTGAGCTGGCTTCTGACATTTGCTTCTGCTTTCCCCTTCCATACCTAGACGGTACATGCAGCGTAGAGTAGGGCACAACACCTGGATGATTTATGCCCTTCAAAATATGACTTCTACTAATATTTGCCCATTTAGATCATTTATATTTGCCAACTTCTTGTGCGAATTCGTGGTGTCTTAGTTTACCTTTGACAATTGTGTCTTCCAACACTTTGGCGATGATGGATGCCAACATGGAAATGAAAAGGCAGTATGCCCTCATTGACTCAATTCCTGGCATTAGTCTCCGCGCTGTCTCTTGTGGAACCTATGATGCCTTATGGCGCCACTGTGTCCGGCATTTGATAGCATTTTGTTGCATCATTAAGATGCCTGTTAGGGCAGTTTGGTGGCACCGAATGGTTAGTTCTATGTCTGGCTTTGCTCATTCCAGCTCATTCAGTGACATTCATTAAGTCTTCTATCTATGTAGTGGAGTTGGCAGAGAAAAACTCAAAGACTGGGCGATACTGGCTTTCCGACATCGTTGCCGAAGATTTGGGTGGTTTGCGGCCATCCTTCACGTGTATATTTCACTGCTCCCTTTCATGTGATGCTGACCTCCAAAGAAATGGTATGAGATAAGCCTCTCTTGTTTTGGAAAAGTTGCTCACTCCTGCCGCAACCGTAGGTCTCGTCAAATGCCCTATGATATGGTGCAAACCTTCCGACAGCATGAATTCCACGACCGATAAGGATCATCCCTTATTTGCGGAAGCCCTCACAAGAATAAAACCACAGGTCGGCCTACCCCTCGATTTCATGAATCAGAATGAGTTTGTGAAGGGTGTGCCCTCCTCATGGTACCATGTTCGTGACGTTCAAAAGCCAATCCATTCTGGGCCTCCCTTGCTGGGGCCAAGCAAAAGTCCACTGACCCCAGCGGTGGTATGCCGTCATTCAAAAAGTGGAAGCCAAATCCACCTCAGGTAGATGCAGACGGTGACACGACTATGGGGCCAGGCAACTCCAGTGGTAGTGCTGGCTTGCCCAGTGCTGATGTCAGAAAGTCTATGAAGGGATCTCCATTGTTGGATTTCATCGAGCCAGGTCAACTGCCTGATGCTATCAACTCAGTTGAGGTCCTAGGCCGACCTGTGCTTGGCAGGGATTCATTTTGGGTGGGCCTTTATTCGCCAATGTGGAGTAATCGGTCTGCTCGTCCATAAGAGCGAGAATGATGTAGTCTATGAATACATCCTCAATCTTGCTTTCAACTCTGCTACCTCCTCTTGAAGGTCCTTGTTCTGCCTTTCCAACACATCGACTAGTCCCATCGCAGATGCCCACTTTCCCTCGAGTATTGCCAGTTCCTGGTCAGCCCTCCACCTCAGGAAGTTGCCATCGTACCAGATGGACTGACCCCTATGTCGATCATGCAATATGGGACCCTCTGCACTTCCCTCCTCCTCCATGTCGTTGTCCCCCACACCTACTTCCTTGCCTTCATCTTCCTCGCCCCTGTCCTCATCACCGTTATCCTCGTCGCTGTCATCCTCATCACCATCCTCCCCACCCCCATCTTCCTTTCCACTATTAGCGATCTTTTTGGAATTGCTCATTTTGTGATTGTTCATGTCGCTGTTCAGATCATTGTATCCAATACGTAAAGCAGTGCATGCTTGGGGAATCCCTTTTAGCTTTCCTCTGGTAGTACTTTAATTAACCCATGTAGTTAAATAGTATAATAATTTGAGTAAAGACCTTCGTGATAGTGCATATTGTGCTCTTCTTTGGGCATTCTTGGCCTCTCTTTTGAGATCCGGGGAGTCATATTTACGGGGCCGACCACACCCACGTTTAGTTGATGTGGGGTCAGAGCTCATATAGTTTGTCGCCAAAAATGCTGCCATGGTACTTTAATTTGGTGATCACCAGACTTGCCACATGAGACCTTACAAGAATGACTTTGACCATTGCCACTGATCCATGTCACTTTGTAAAATTGATAAGGAACTCCCATGTCTGATAAACTAAAAGAACTTGTCGAAGTGCCGAAGACACGGTACAAGGACACACCTCTGGTATTGTTTCATTGTTCTTTTCATCATCGCAGGTCTCGATTATGTAATCGGTAACGGCGACAAGCACCAATCCCCGACTCATGCAGTTGGGACGGTGGGGTGATATATGGGGATTGTCTAAATTATTTCAAGCATTGCCCCCAGTTTGGCCATTTTTCTGTTTTTCATACATTTAAAGAGGATAGAAGTCAAGTGGAAATGATGAATGGTGTATGTATTTCCTGAAATTGTGTACAATTATGACATGTATAACAATGAGCCCAGTAGTCAGTTTCTCTAGAGCAGCTTGTGAAACTGTCGTACTGCAAACTGGGCACGCATCACGAAAACTTATAAAAGGTGGTGGGGAGGGTCCTTGGCCCATGTTACAGATGTCCTCATCCATAAATTTCTTCACAGGTTTGTCTTTTGGAAGATCACGACGAGTGTGCGTAAGATACATGCGCAATTGATTGTGACTCACACATTGTCTACAAAGAGTTGCAAAATTAATGGATTGATACTAGTGGCCAGTAGAGGAAGAGTACTTACTCACAAGAAAGGTCTTCTGTGTCAGGGGCAGAGGACAGGCAATCTTGCGTTGTCGACAGAAAAAGCAGGCTAGAGTTGCAGGCTGGTCAGTCACATAGGGGACCTAATTTAGGTACCACTTTTGGGGCAGAAAATGGTACCTAAGAGGTCCCCCAGACCTTTCAGCCAAAATCAAGCCATTCCAATTCAGTTTTTTTGGCCATCTATCAGCCAATCCATGGCTGTGCTAGATTATTTGTTTATTTACTATTGTTTGTTTACTATTTATTATTATTATTATTATTATTATTATTATTACTACTACTATTATTATATACATATTATGCTATATACATATTATCCCCCCCCCCCCTGGGGTTTGCCACCACAGGGGGGGGCATAGTTCATGCAGGCCATGCACCTGCATATACCCACCACACCCGCCGCAGCGGGTGGGGTCCATATGCCCCGGTCGGGGTCGGTTCCATTTGGGCGCTCCCTCGAAGGGGTCGGTCTTCATTTGCGGGGCTTCATTCGCGGTAATTGTTTGCCGCATCTCGTTCGGCGGGTTCTGCTTGGGGGCTTGCGGGGGTTCTGGTTCAGAATCTAGAGAAATAAATGATGAAATGTTAGTAGAACAGCAATGCAGCACAAAAAGAGCAGCCTATGCTGCTCTTTTTGCGCCACAAGAATAAGAAATAAAAAAAATAAAAGAGACATACCTTTGTAGTACCCCACACCCGCTGCGGGAGTGTGGGGTACTGGGACCGTGTACTCCAGGTCATCCGTACGACCGGTCATACGGGTCTTCTCTGTGCCCCGTCATTCGGGCATCGATAAGTGGGGTTGTGGGGGGTTTTGCGTCGGTATTCGTTTGAAAAGAGACTCGAGACCTAGACGATATGACTTTTAAATTAGTTAAAAATTAAAGAACACGCAAAAAGAGCAGCTTTCGCTGCTCTTTTTGTGTGGCTGTAGGTAGTGGGGGGGAGGAACTCACCTGATATGGAACCACACACCCACTGTGGCAGGTGTGTGATTCCTGGCGTGTCATTTGACGCGGTCGCGTCCTCGTTTGGCGTGGTGCCGTATATCGCGTCATTGGGTTGCTGTGTCGTGTTGCCATGCGTCATGCTGCCGTGTCACGTTGCTGTGCGTCGCACTGCGTCGCGTTGCCGTATGCTGTGCTGCCGTGTTGCGTTGCCGTACGTTGTGCTGCCGTGTCGTGTTCCCGTGCGTCGCGCTGCGGTCGCGTTGCCATATGCTGTGCTGCCATGTCGCGTTGCCGTACGTTGCACTGCCGTGTCGCGTTCCCGTGCATTGCGCTGCCGTGTCATGTTCCCGTGCATCGGGTTCCTGTTTGGGCTCTCATTGTCAGGCCTCAATCTATAATAAATAAAGGCACGTTAGTAAAAAAATTCCAAAGCAGCACAAAAAGAGCAGCTTTGCTGCTCTTTTTGTGCCATTGTATCTACTAAAAAAAATACTCACCTTGTGACCACACACCCACAGAGGCGGGTGTGTGGTCATGCAGTTGCCTTTTTGGGCGGTTGCTTGTTGTGGTTGCGGAGATGGAAGCAAGATGCAGATTCAACACCGGCAATTGCCGATACTCAAGAAGCGCCCAAGCGCTGGTGCTGCAAGCACAGTACACAATAGTACCAAGCATGTAAATTATAAATAAATACTATATAATAAAAAATTGTCCAGGAAAACCCAAAGAAGAGGATGGTAATGAGTCAGAGGTCAATAAGGCATGAGATGGCTAATTACAGAGTGGATTGGGCCACTTCTACGCATCAGAATTGGCCCAAATTTGAATATAGTAGTGTTATATATATGCTCTACATGGGCGATTGATTATCTTGGACGATAATCGCATTTTTCAATTTTTCACACCTTCAATTCCCTAAATAGGGAATTGAAGGCGTGAAAAATTGAAAAATGCGAGATAATCAATCACCCATGTAGGGTGTATATATACCATTACTATATTTAAATTTGGGCCAATTCTGATGTGTAGAAGTGGCCCAATCCACTCTGCAATTAGCCATCTCATGCCTTATTGACCTCTGACTCATTATCATTGGCTTCTTCAGGGTTTTCCTGGGCAAATATTTATTATATAGTATTTATTTTAAATATACATGCTTGTTCTTATTGTGTACTGTGCTTGCAGTGCCAGCGCTTGGGCGCTTCTCGAGTGTCGGCAATTGCCGGTGTTGAATTTCGCAACTATGCAGCCACACCCAGCAACAGAAATGCAACCGCACGACCACAACACAACAGCAGCAGCAACAGCAGCAGCAATAGCAGCAGCAGCAGCAACAGCAGCAGCAGCAGCAGCAGCAACAGCAGCAGCAACAGCAGCAACAGCAGCAGCAGCAACGGCAACAGTGCATGACCACAACCACACGACCACACACCCGCTGATGTGGGTGTGTGGTCATAAGGTAAGTTTTATCTCAATAGATACAATAGCGCAAAAAGAGTAGCACAAGCTACTCTTTTTGCACTGCTTTCAATTCTTCTACTAACATACTTTTATTATTCCAGGTCATAGCCTGATCCCAGGTACCGAACGAAACCCCGCCAAACGAACCAAACTAACGACACCACACTAATGAACCCCACTGAATGAAATCCCGCCAAGCAAAACCACGCCAAACGACAACACAATACGACGAGGATGCCAGCAATGGGGACGGGCTGATCGAGCAGCTCAACAACACCACGCCAACAACACTGCCGACATCACGCCCACAGAACCACACCCGCCTCAGCAGGTGTGGTTCTACATAAGGTAAGTAAGGTCTAATGGCGCAAAAAGAGCAGCAAATGCTGCTTTTAATTTAAAACTAACATGTTATTTATTATTCTAGGTTATCGCCTGAAGTACATACAGCAAGATGAAGACCTGCCGAATGAACCCCCCCCCCCCGCAAATGACAACGCCCCGCGAAACGAAAGCCACAAATGCGCCCTGCCAAAAGAACAAGTGCCAAACAAACCCAGGAACAAGGACACACGACACAGGACCACAGAACCCCCCAGACGAACCACACACCTGCTTCGGCGGGTGTGTGGTAATCTTAAGATAAGTTTTTATTGTGCCAAAGGAGCAGTGTACGCTGCTCCTTTCGCGTAGGTTTTTCTTTCTTTTTTACTAACATATTATTCATTTTTTATTATAGTTTCTAGGTTAATGAGTCCACGCCCGACAACCCCCAAACCACCTGAGCCCCATACGAAAACCCGATAGAGGAAGGCACATGACTGCGGTACGAACGAGTACCACACCCACTTCGGCAGGTGTGGTACTACAAGGTAAGTAAAGCTGTACACCCCCAACAGCACAAAAAGAGCAGCAAATGCTGCTCTTTTTGCGCCAGTTTTAATTTTCTAACTAATACATCTATCATTCTAGGCTCTCGCTTTAAATGAAGACCCATGAAAGGGAACTGCCCCCCCCCCCCCGAAACGATATCCCGCCGAAACCCACGACGATGACACGCCGAACGAAGACACGAAACAACGCATGAACCACACATCCGCTATGGCAGGTGTGTGGTTCTATACAAGGTAAGTAACCTCGTGTACCCACAACAGCGTAAAAAGAGCAGCAGATGCTGCTCTTTTTATGCTGGTTTTAATTTTTTACTAACACATTATTTATTATTCTAGGTACCGCCTTACCACAAACACCAAAATGAAGACCCACCAAAGGAACCCCCCCCCAGGGAATGACAACGCCCCCGCCACACGGAAACCAACAACGTGACCCACCAAAATGAGTGCCGAACGAAACCTGCCGAACCGAGGAGTGAAACCAGGCCAGACCACACACCCGCTACCGCGGGTGTGCCCACCCCAACAGAAACTAGGGACCAGTCAAACGACCGGCCCAACGGTGAACCGCCAAGCCACAGCCCCCTTCCCTTGAAATGGCAGCGACGAGCCCACCGAGTCCGATGAAGAAGCGGAAGGCACCACACACCCGCTAGGCCGGGTGTGTGGTGCTACTAGGTTGTTTTTTTTTTTTAAATTTCTATGGACAGTGCCACACCCACTTGAGTGGGTGTGGTGCTACATAGTTTTTTTTAAGTTTCTACAGATGGTACCACACACCCGCCAAGCGGGTGTGTGCTACTAAGTAGTTTTTTATTTTTTATTTTTATTTTATTTTTAAGGATGGTACCACACACCCCACCCATGTGGGTGTGTGGTGCTACTAAGTAGTTTTGTTATTTTTTTATTTTTAAGGACAGTACCACACACCCGCCCATGTGGGTGTGTGGTGCTACTAAGTAGTTTTTTATTTTATTTCTACGGACGGTACCACACCTGCCCAAGCGGGTGTGGTATTTTTTTACTAATTGAATTTTTAAATAAATAAATAAATAAATAAGTCCTAATTGGGCGAGTGCTCAACATGCAAATGGGTAACCAGAAAGCCCGCCTAGGCAGGCCTCAAATATATGTATAATAAGTGATAATAAATAAATAATTATAAATGGAACACTATTATCACCAATAAGTCCATATGGCCTGCTGTCCTGCAAGTCTGAGATTCTCTAAGTCCCAGTTTCGGCCAATTTTCGGCCAATTTTCGGCCATTTCGGCCAATTCTGGGCTAGAAGGTGCAGGCCATAAAATGGCCATTTCGGCCGGAATAGTGATGGGACCTACTTAGGTACCATTATGTGCCCCAAAAGTGTACCTAACTAGGTAGGCTTAGATGACTGACCAAGGTGAGAGTTGATCGACCAGTGTGATTTATCGAAGCATTACATGCCTTGTTTTCGATGCTGGGGTCAACCTAGCTTCAGAGGAAGAACTTGATGGGTGTGACTTGGTTGAGCAGGGTAGTTTTCCAGTCCCAGGGTTCATAGAGGGACATGGTTGGGTAGAACGGGTGAGGCCACTGTCAGGTTCGGAGGATGTTGTGATCTGTTGCACCATTGGAGGAGGCATTGGGAGGGGTGTGCTGGCGAGAGAAGACTGGCCCGAAATATCGACAGAGGACATGGTAGGCTTGTCAGTGCTTTCTGGAGATGGCTGGGAGTAGGCAAAGGAAACATCGGGAGAAAAAGACGATCTTGTGGGCAAGGGAGAAGTGAAGAATCGGATGTGGTGGAACTGCTGCTGAGAGCTGGGGTAGGGCAGTGAGCATAGATATGGACGGTCAATCATTTGATCATATGAATGATGTTGGGACGCGGGGATTTGACAGGGAGATTGGGTGATCATTGGTGGTAGTGGTTGATGGCAAGATTGTGGCCACTGCTGTTGTGTGAAAGGCTGCTGCAGCACCGAGGGGATCGTGTGCATGAGCGGGCATTGTGAAGGGGTGAAAAAACACGAGACGCAGGCAGCATGGAGATGGGTAATGGAGGTGCTGTTGCGGGTGGAAATTATTGCAGGGCCTCTCGTCCGCATGATGATTGTCGAGGGGAGGATGAGAGTCGAAAGTCACAGTTCCACCAGAGCCAAAAGACTGACTTGAAGGATCAAACATTAACTGACTGGGACCATTGAATGACTGGGGGTTGAGGTCAAAAACCCGACGGCTGATGATAGCTGCTATTTGGGATAGCTGTTATCCGTGTCAGTGGCATTTTTAATCTCAGTAATAAGCGTGCAAGGATGTACCAGGAGCCCTAAACCTCCTTCATCAATGGGGAGAAACAGCCAAAGCACAAAGATAAAGTGAGTTGAATGTGAAGTGAGAGCAGGAGATCCATGTGAGATGTACATACTTCAACGAGAGAGGGAGGGAGATTCCGCGGATCCAAATATCTCAAGTCGTATGTCATGTCCCTTGTGGCTGCCTCTTCATCCCACAGCACACCTGTTTCCATTGGTTGCACAGCAAGGGGTGTTTTTGCTGGCGATCTGATGTTTCTGGCCGGTGCGTCCTCACTTGCTGCCACCTCCGGTGCAGTGGTGGGTGAGGGCCCTGCCAAGCTCAAGCCTGTAACGTGGATCAACTCCCTAGGGAATTTGGGAGATGTGCCAGAGTTCTCTAATGCGCACATGGATACTCCGGATTATATGGCATGGTCCAACCATTCAAAGAACAGTGAGTTTGGGTAGAACATGTTATGCTCGACAATGAAATTTTCTGACTTACAAACAGATTTTGGCTCTGTGCAGGGCATTCCACATGACGATGGGCATGATCATGATTCTTTACATTCCGCCATCACACGGGTGGAGTGGGCAGTCATGTTCACAAATAGCTGCCAACCCTTCCAGCTCTCGTTACAGTGCCCACTCGACTTCACCCCTGAACTTTACGGCAGGGAACAGGCTTTTTATTCTCGCCATTACATATCTACCCACAAGGACGCGTGTATGGCCCCCATCTTCGATTTTACACAGTCGCCGATGTTGTATTCAACCCAGATGCTGTATCTCGCTTACATCTCATGTCAACCTTCCGACCCCTCCCCTCCAGCTGAAGCAGATATTGTATGGGTTCCCAATGTTGGTGTCAAGCTAGTTAACCAGTATCGGTGACACTTAGAGATCTTTGTCTCCACTCGATATGATCACTTTAGAAAGTGGTGTTCAGCTGGTCAAGCTGTAGGACTCCAGGGCGCTCTGAGTAATGTGATCCTTCCCATTTGACTGGAAATCATCCACAATGCCTCTTTTTTCGATGTTGATTTGCTATCATACACTTACAAGGATTTCGACACGTTGCGTGGGCTTGTTATGGATTACATTCAGGTTGCATACGAATACGGCGCCTTTGCACGTATGATGATGCACTGGTGTATCGATCGCATGGTCTCTGAAAATTCAGACCCCTGTGCTTATTTTGGTGTGGACGATGATCTAATGGGTGCCATGTATGTCCATTCAATGGAAGGTCCTTGGCTCCAAGACCTCCTCCATCATGGAGTCCCTGTGTGGGGTATCTGGCTTGGACACATGGCATAGATGTTAAGCTTATGCATGGCTTTCGTCGCAATTCTCCTGATGGCAATCAGTCCGGTGGCATTCCCAGATGAAGCCAAAAGGAAGATGTCACTCACAACGTTTATGTCCGGCTCCTCGTGGA